>DVPR01000881.1:0-12181 GCA_018239345.1 Oxynetra stangelandi | reverse complement strand
ATAATATCTATTTAAGTATTTATTTCTAAGTATATATGTAGTTTATCAGCCGTCTGGTTACCATAACACAGGAACTTGAGTACCTACTTTGGAATCAGATGGCCATGTGTAGAGATGTCCCAATATATTATTATTATTATTATTATAATGGAAGCTACAGGTAAGGAGGATCAGTATATAAAGAATTGAAACGAAGAAGATACATAAACATTAATTAATATATGAAAACATTATATTTTCCTTTAATCAGTATTGGGCAAGAAGAAAGCTGGTATATCTACACATTAACTTTAATCAAATTTGCGTTATAGGACCCAATGGGTTTACCCTACTAAACCTTGGCCAAATATAACAATGATCTTTTTTCATATTTATACCAAGGTATACAAACAATTAATTAATTTAGCAATAAGCATTTGAAAATGCGCGCAGGGCAAAGGATTGTTGGCTCAGGGACAAATTCCGTTTGTAAGCCGTTGTCGTCGACAAGTGAAATTTGTGTGTGCGTTTTTTTTTCTAATTTGCACAACATTTTGCTTGTCCCTGTGTACATTCCAGTTAACGGATAAACGTTATTTGAACGGGATCGCTTTACTTTGGCGTTTAATATCATTAAATGTAATTGCTTGCCCTCAAAGCTATTTATAACTTAACCGGATTCGTAAACATTTACGAAGGGTCTTATAAAATTCGTAAGCAGATTCGATAGAGAATTGAACGAATTCGAAACAAATAATTCAAAATCAAATTCTTTCAAAAATGATTAGTCGACAATAAAGGATAATCTTTGTCTTAAAACTAAGATTGGCTGTTTAAATATACTCATATATATACTTTCGTTTTGCTAAGAATTCACACATATACTCGAAGTGTAGGCATAGGTAAATTCAATGCCCTAACAAAATTCCCAACAAGACTTAAAATGGATATTACGTGAAGCCCCAATATTGAAAATTGTTCTATTATGCCCACAAATCATCAAATTAGTTTGATAGAACCTGTTACCTGCGCATTAGCGCAGCACAAGGGTACCCCAGTTATGTGAATCACTAGCACTCACTAATAACTACAGGGTGGCTACAATAATAGCAATTTGGTAATATAATGGATCACCTCTATAATCGTAGTAGTTACGCAAGTATACCAGTAAGGTTATGGTCATACTGGCAAGCGTAGCGTTAGCAAAAATATATATAATATATCTCGGATAATTTTACTGTCCATTGATTATCAAATTGATTACTTGCGATGGTAAGTAGTCCTTGCCGGAGCTGAAATCCATTACAAACATATCATAAGTATAACATAAGTAGCAATGACTAATTAAAATATTTAATGAATTTAATAAATTTGCAATATTTAATGAATTTAATCAATTTGAAATAACTAATAAAAATCAAATTGCAATAATTGGTGATATTTAATGAATGTATAATAATTAATGATATTTAATCAATGTGAAATTATTAATGAGTTTGATCAATTTACAATAATTATTTAATTTAGTCAGTTTGCAATAGTTAAGTAATTTAATCAATTTTTAATAATCCGTGAACAAGGCGCGCGATGGTGTATGTCCTCATACAGTATAGACCGCACTAATAGTTACAAGTTTTAATTATGCGTACATAAGTGTTTTCAGTTGTATCGTCTTCAAGTTCGGTAACAAATATTATAGCATATAGCGATGAATACAAGTAAATATTAATTGCTATAGAATATAAAAGTTCTAAAACATTTATTACACATAAAAATTCGCTTGCTAAAAAAACGTAACGACATTGTTACACATTTGATCTGGGGTTCAAGAAAGATTTGTATTATTTATACTTGAATGATTCTGTTAAGACTTAAAAGTTTGAAATATATGTATATTATATTTATGCTTAGAATGACTTAATTTCGAATCTGTTAAAATATTTGTAATGTAGTTAAACAGAACATCAAAGTGTCATTGTGACTTACCATTTCTACCAAGTTGTATGTAACTACATACAATTCGATAGGTATATAGGATCCATACCTTTCAAACTGAAACACAACGAAGCAAGTATTGCTGGTTAGCAGCATAAATAGTTGGATGACGTGGACAAATGGTTTTTTAACTTATCCCTTTTTATTTTTTTGAAGATGGATTACATATGTACAATCTTGAAATACGTTATAAAATATTTAAGACAGAAGAACACGTATACGCTCCCACTAACGCTTATCACTAACCTCTATCTAATATACCTCATCAAATATAACACATTATGGGTTTTTGTAGCTAAATCGCTACGAATCACGTGAGGCACGCGTTATGGACGAGTTGTGGACAGAGAACATGGCATATTTGTAACAATTATACGCACTACGTTTTAGTGTTCAGATAAATAATAAGGTATTTGAAATAAATACCGATAAAAGTACAGAAAATTACCGCATAACCCCAGCTACTTAATTCAAGTGAAATATTTTTTTTATGGGAATATTACTTTTTTATTTCTAGTAAAAGAAGTATTATATATTTTTAAAGGAAGTACGAGAAAAATCTCTCGGAGAGTTTCCAGTATCTTCTCTCGGTCGTATAAAAGACATTTCGAATTTTGAAGAGATATAAAAGTGAAGTCGAATAAAAAATCATAAAATTTCACCCTCTTGTTTATAAACGCTCAATTACTCCGCTATAGCTTAGTAAGTTTTATTTCGACGAATTAAGAAAAAGATGAAATTGTCAAATACCAAAATACCGACACTGCAAAAAGCTTAAAAAAATTGCCTTAGTAAACTTGAATATTAGTCAAAATATAAATATTAGATACGGAATTATATAATAGTATTACGAAATATTTGAAACTTAAATTTACATTGTGTGGAGTATTGAAGCATATTTTTCTCAATCCTTTACAAGCTCTGTTATTTTATTCCACCATTCTCAGGCTACAAAAGTTCTTTGAACAAATTAACAATAGCCTAGCAAAACTAAATGCTACATTAATCAATCATTATTTATATCCAACCAATATATAGACACTAGTCTATTGAAGTGCCATAATGGTAAGATAGAATGACGAGATCTCAAACTATATCTGTTTTCACTACAGCATTGGTGCAGCTGCAGCTGCAGCTGTGTTGCAGCATATGCAGCCACAGGCTAGAAATACATTTAGATCTTCGGGTTGTAACAAACGACTTGCGATATAATGGGTCAAATATATTTACTACTTTTGTTAATCTTCGTAGAAGTTATTATGTACATAGATAATATATACTTAATATGAATAAATTATTTTCTATCTCTTTTCCTGCCTATTTATAGGATTTCGCTATGAAATTAAAAAAAAAGTATTTTAGTAAGTCAGTCTAGTTCCATCGACAAGGGTTCCTGCTGGGATGTAATTCTCAGAAATAATTAAACGCTAGTCACCCCGATGCGAGAAATGGAAGTCGTTGGACGCCAACCTTCCCAACTATTTACCTTTTGACCGGCTTATTGAAAAACTTTTAGACACATCGCCTTTCAGCGAAATGTTTTGACTGTACACTGCAAATTTATGGCCGGCTAATAAATGTTCTGCGATTGTGAATTTTCGTTTTTTATTTCTTCCGATGGTAACATTTACAGACATATGTAATTATCGGCTTGTGACTAATACACCTACACAGTCTACACACGAACAGTAAAACAACTATTGCACCTATTGTTTATTTTTGTACTACGGCGAATTAAAAAGTGGCGAATCGTAAGGTTACAAATTTATTTAATTTATTCACCTTTGGTGATTAGTAATACATGATGATCAACAAATATCATTAACTTAGCAAGATGAATATGGGTCTAACATGGTATGGGCGACTTAATGTATAAAAATACACTATTTCCACTGGTAAACAGTGCGTGGGGGGAGGGCTTAGAGAATACTAACCTGTGTCAAGATCCTCACTATGATTTCATTTACTGTTACAGCAAGTGTAATTTAATATTAAAAACGCAAATAATTTTGTAAATAAACTTGCGCACCAGGATTTGAACCCGGGACTCACCGAAATTGAATTTTACACTAGATAAAGTTATTGCTGCTTCTGTAGAAGTAGGCTGAATTTTTAAACCAATATTATTTAAACCAACATAATAAAATTATGTTATAAACGTTTTTAATTTTTTGCTAAAATTTACTACACATTTTACGAAGAGTTGCTGCGAGTATTTTATAATTTTTAATCCTACACCATAATTTTGTTTAACCATGACATTTAAGTCAAAATAAACGCGTTCAGACGAATAAAAGCCGCCATTTGAACGTTTTTACATCCACTAGTGAACATTTATATGACAAATTGCACCTATTAAACAAAACTCAGGACTGGTAGTTTTATGTAATATCACAGAATAGATACACCAGAGATTACTAATGGGATAACACGATGAAAATGTAGGGATCTTTACATAGTTTAATCATTCTACAACTTTTAAAATCTAGTCCGTCATTGGCCCCACTTTTGTTTCTGACGCACACAATAAAGCCAACATTTTCCTGTCTAACAATTTGGTAATTATGAATGTGTAATTATGAACCTTTTGATCGCAAGGGAAGTCTTAAAGTTGAACAAAATTTTGATAATTGTAGTGCACAGACTTTCAATTTTGTAATTCGGTTTGATTTGTTAATAACTCAATATTTGCTCGCAAGGGCACATATGCGATATAATATATTTTGTAAATCCTTTTATTGCCCATATTTATTCAAATAAATGAATTTTGATTTTTGACGCTCTTAGTGTTGAGGATATGAAGATTTATTTAAAGTCTATTTAATATTGGATCCATATTTATTTTAGGCTGCAGTGGTTAACGATAACCATAGAACTCAAAGTATTTTAGTGTAAGCAGTAATTATAATGAAAGAGTTGTCGCCCAGTGTTTTGCAAGTTGTCCAAATTAGATACTAGGTCCATATAGAGACGGAATACAAAATTGGGAATAGTATGGGAAATTGTTATCAGACCTCTCGGAACACTATGGGAATTGTAATAGAACTATTTAAATTTCCACACAAACGAAAACACGCGTCTGTAACGTTCCACGAAAAAGTGCAAAAAGGTATTTTAGAATAAAAAATTCGTGTTTGTCATCGGAATTCAAATCCATCAAAGGCTGTTAACGCATGTAAAACGTTAAAGCTATTTTGCGCTCGACAGTACACTTGTCGGTGCCAGCGATAGCTCTTTTTCGTGTGAAACATCGGTGTGTGCGATTATACCTAATATAAACATGAGAAATAAGTTATATGACTATGTATCTGTACGGATCAGTTAAAAGAAATATTAGTTTAAGCAATCTAAAAAACACGCTTATAGCTGGCTAAATTAAAAAGAAGAAAATGTTTTTTTACATATGGAAGGTTCTTTCCATAGAGGAGTAAGGGTCACTGGTTTAGTATATAAATTTTTTTTTAATCATTTTAAAATAAGTATTAAGTTGACACTAAAATAATAACATTGATCGTAGGAAACTTACGGATTTTTAACATCAAACACTATAAATAGTTACCTGGTACCTGTTTAGAAAAGTTAGTAGTATTATTTATCAAATTATAGTAAAAACTACACAAACGTATTAGTATGTGTGTTAAATAAAAATGCTTTTTACGTATTCGATGCATAACAGCCTTAGTTGTTTATACAAAAATATTTTTTAACAAAAGTAATATACAAAATATCGCATGATTAAATTGTGTCTAACAAATGCTTAACGTTCAATAAAATATATCACAAATTGAAGACCACAGATTTAGTGTAAAACATCGAATATTTTACATCAACGGTAATATTAAAACTCAATATAAAAATATATATTCGAATATAAATATAAAACTCGCTTGACGTCGTTCACGCGTGTCATGCAACAAAGCGATTTGGCGTCTGGAAAACCTTCAGCGGTTTTGTTTCGTACCTATGCAACAAAATAAAGTTTCGTGCACGACGATATTATACCATTGTGTCTATTGACTCGTATAAATAATTTGCTATTTTAATAATACGGCATGGATAAGCGTTAATGCTCACACAGTGGCGAAGTGTTGAATATTTCCTTAAAGTTCTTATTAAAAAAATAATTCATTAGTCTCGTAACCTCGTCATCTTGCACATCTATAACTCTTTTATATTTCTCTATTTATTTACCCTTTATTGAAGCATTGATAAAAAGTGGACTTAATGCCAAATGGCATTTTCTAACCAATCAAAGTGATAGTGAAAAATTGGGATAGGCGGCTATTCATCACCATCTGATTTCATTTATCAACGCTCTTCTAATCCTGAGAACATAAAATAAACGTCCCAAAGCATATGAATCATAAGATGGACGTAAAACAAAACAACGTTTATTTTACCCCAAACAACTATGATTCTCAAAATTATTCTAACTATTAACTTCCATCTTAGAAAAGCATCACTTTAATTAAATTCACTTTAAAAGAATCAAATGAACTAAAATGTATTTACACTTGCAACTACATATGTATTACAACAATTAAAACTTGGCAATTACTTAAGGGAATCTACCAGCATCACTTACGGAGTTCCTCAAGGTTTTGTACTCGGACCTACCTTATTTTTGATATATGTTAACCATTTGTGCAATTATAAAATTCAAATTGTAGAATATTTACTTACGCTGACGCCCTTATTTTTCAAGCAAACGGAGCTCTGTTAAAATGTATGTTAAAGAAAACCTATAAAATTTTCAAAATGTCAAAGGTACATACTAGTTTATCTAATGAGAAGTCACAGTGTTAAACTAAATTTAAAAATAAACAATTTTCTTTCGTCTCTCTACCTTTCTTTACAACACATTAAAGAAAAAAAAACAACATTAAAACGCTCAATAGCAAAATAATTGATATACTCGTACCTTAATTACGAGGAAACAGAGCAATCTGTTTCCTAACAGACATACATACACGCACACACGCACGCTCACACACAAAGTCACAAAAACGATTAAACCACGAATCACGCACTACTTCACCCGTTCCAATTTTTCTTTCTTTGTAGAATTGTTTAAATAGTTGTAATATGTTTTTAAGAAAAACATATTATTATTTATATCATATTTTATTGACAACACTGAATCTTAGTCCAAGTGGATGAGCGGGGTACCCGTAACACAGGCCCCAAACCTAGTACAGGGCTCTTGCGACTTATGTCCTTGTATGTGAATGTGTTTATATCAATAAAATATTTTTTATTTTTTATTTATTATATAACCGGAAAAATATTAAAGCTGAATTAAATTGAACTAGAAAAAAACCAAACTCCGATTTCGTTAGCCTAATCCGCACTTAGGAGCCCGATGTATCTAATAATATCAGTCGACCGGAATGATTCTATGAATCCTGATTACGAATTCGATCAGATCAGATCACTCTAGCGAAATGTCGCACTCAATTCTGTCGTTATTATACTTTTATTATGTCGATGTAGTATAAGGTTGCTTTTACCTCAAGATACATACCCGTGCTTAAAACTTTGACGGATCTAAAAGTGAAATATTATTAATACATTATAAAGAGAATGAAAACAATGGGATCTAATACACTTGCAAGTCGTGACGTCATGACGTCAAGAATATTGCTATATTATTATATAAATAAATAACCGTCACGCCAGGTCCCTAGCGGAGTAGGCAGAGAGCACGGAGTGCCAAACATCTATCTCTGTTCTTGCAAACCTGACGTGCTTTGTCTACATTCATCAGTCTCTTCATGCATGCACGCCGGTTTCGGAGGCTCTTGACTCTCCCATTCTGTAGTTATATTATTAATAGTTTAGTATATATAAATAAATATCTTTGGACATCCCCTCACAACGCCTGTCTTATGATAATCAGACAACTGATCAAGTGCGCACATACGTATAAATAACTACTTCTTATTTTCTTCACCAACACACAGAACAAATGCTTGGGCTCATCACCTAAATATATGTATGTATGTCCCGGAAGGAAATAGAACTGCGGCCCCCAGCTCATCTATCAGGTTCTGTAACCACTAAACTAACGGACCAGTAAAATATATACTATGTATGATAATATAGATTTCTCAATTAGACATTTACTTTGTAAATAGGCCCCTTAATAATAGTATTTCTTAAATGTATATACACTATACTATACATACATTTATAATACAATAAATAATGATATTCACGAATTATACTCGGGGAATGAAGATCATTTGCAGGTAGAATATCCCAATGAGAACACATTATGCGGATTGAACAATTATGGTTAGAAAAACTTAAAGGTAATATTTATCGCCACACCGACTTATCAAGTACTTACGCAATCAACTATCTAGTTCTGAAATAAATGAAAACAAAAAACAACAGTAAATATCCCAATCGATCACACAACGATATTTATTACACTTTTAGGCGTTTCATCGTGGCGGGTGAATTATAACAAACTGCGTGGCGGATGATGTATGAACAGATTATACGGCATTAATCTTGGAAGGCTTCGAACTGGTGGATGGGAAGAATTGGACAGGAGGGGTGTGGTGGGGGGGAGTAATACATTGTGATACAAATACAAATAAACAACAGGTTTGTAGATACAAATACAAATAAACAACTCTTGATTTAACACGCTTCTCGAATTCTATCTCTTTCTGCTGAGTGAGACGTGATTTTACATACCCTCGCTTTCTGGATCGCGCAATAGCAGCAAGAAAGAGGGGGATAAGACTACCTCACATGTAAGAAGTTTTAGAAACGCCTGTAATCTTATAAGGCTTAACTTCCGTTGGCCTTTTACGTCCGTACGCTGTAGTAAGACGTAGTTGGCTTATTAGCCAACCTGGCTGTGAGATTTTTTGTAATCTGTTCTTAAAAACTTAAAGAGATTAAACGTCCTTTATGTGATCATAAAAACTAGAATCAACAGACTAGCTTGCCAATTCGAAACACGAAGAGGATTGTGAAAACTCTGTTAACAACTATCCAAGCAGTGATAGCCGCTTGGTTGTTTGACTTTTGTTTGTATTTTTTTTGGCTTGTATTTTATAGACTGTATTATTGGCTTGTATTTTTATGTTGTATTTATAGCTTGTATGCTATGTGTGATCATAAGTTTCGTGGGTATAATTGAGTAAGCTATCGCGGTCGTCAAGAGTAGGATCGCGTCGGTAGTAATTTTGAACAGGACATACAAATGGTCACTGTTGTTAATTGTAATGGACCCTAATAGTCCTATTCCTGCAGTCCTGTGAACAATTTATAAGAGCCAGTGAAGACGAGCTACAAAAATATTAACCGAAGTAGGTAACACTAATAGTCCTATTGCTATACCTGCACTTCAAAGCCTCCGTTTGTAGCTGCTTCCTGCTCGTTCGATACTCTCTTGGTGAAAAAAAATTACATTTATTGTTGGCATTAATTCCATTCTCGTAAGTGCAACGACAATGCGACGCGAAGCTTGCGAAATTTAAGAATAAATGCATTTTAGATTCGAAATATTCGATACACGTGTGCAAAATGCGAAATATGAAACTCCCATTTATCATGTGTAAAACTTTGTTACACTGGCGATTCGTGGACGCATTGGATATTGAGCACAAGCAAAATGACTCCTTACACCACAAGTCAGTTGACATATAAACTAAATTGACGTCTAATACAAGCGAAAGTTCTCATACGATAAAGCCCTATTGTACATCGGATTATAGTATAAGAAACAAGAGAAAGTTTGATTAAAGACGTGACCCCTAAATGGGTTATTTAAAAACGCCAGTACGAAAGGAGGCGTGCACCGTGTGCGCGGAATTTACATACAACAACATAATTCAGGAAAACACAAGATGTTCTCTTACTGCTACAATTTGAAATATTGAAGCGATTGTGAGAAAAATGTAAGCGCACCTGAATCGGTGATATTGTTTTCTAACAGGTAAAATCTAGACTAAACATTTATTTATACGTATTAATAAATATCACGCGAGGCACACGGCTATCTGTTCCCAAGTTACGTAGTCCTTGTGCTTACATATATGAGTGTAGATATAAATATGTATCTCTTGATGCAGTTTTTTTTAAACAACAAATTCTTTTTTTCCAGGTGAGAATCGAACCAACGACCTAAGTTCAGCAGTTGGGCCCCAAAAATATAACTTACCACAAAATATACAATACATTATTTATCAATAGATATATCTCAATATTACAGCTAAGAGAAATACATCTTACTACAATATGGAAGAAAAAATATATAAATACATATTTACGAGTATATTATTTATATAATATTAGGTATATATGTATGTATGAGTGAATTTAATATCAATATAAGTACAATAGTATACACCGTATTGCTACGATTGAATATTAAGATGATCATATAGTAGAATGAATTTACGTCACTGATTTTTATGACTTTGTATTTTGTTTTGAAAGTGCATATGTGCGTGCAATTTTATATTTCTCTTGGAATTATAACTAATATAAATTATAATATATCATCTAATATATAGTTGGTAAAGTTAACAATTAACAATTTCAATTCACTTATTTTCAGAATTTATTCATCAAAATGGGCGAGCAGCTTTTAACCAAACGAGCGTCGATAAAAATGTTGTAACGACTGTTCTATTAAACAAAATAAAATATATCCAAATAAAATTTTATCATTTTTTATTTAAAAAAAAACCTGCATTTTATTCAGCACACAACGAACACACGTGACTAATAAATCTAAAAATGTAGCGCAAAAAATTCAATCGCGAAAACGCTTCTACTATTTGCATGTGTCAATACATATTTGTTCTACCAATAACGGATCGCAACATTTTTCACCCGTTGCTTAACAACAAAAAACCTTCTGGACTTTATTGGGGTTTTGATATGAATACGTAGAGTTCGTTACAGTTTCGAAACTGTCAAAAGTAGTATGAATTCAATATGAAAATGTTTATAAACTGTCGTCAGGTTATCCGAGCTGTTCCAATGATTCACTCGAAACTCACTCGATACTACTGAGTCTATTTACGTAGAAGCGAAAATATTTCTTTTATACCACGATATTCGTACTCGCCGAAAGCTCTTAGGCTTATCTATTTTAGATATTTACCGATTTCGCAGTTACCTGACTCAAATGGGTTCATAAATTCCTTTGGACACGTGAAAAACTATACGAAAATTGTAAAGGATCTGGGCCGACCGGGTTCGAGTCGCTAAATTATGGCTCTTCCGACGATACACCGGTTGTTTTACCCTTCCTTTGATATATAGTAACTTAAATTGGGATGAGATTTCTTTTTGATATATTGCCCCGAGCGAGTAACCTTGTAATCTTTTCGATAGTCAAAGACTGTGGAGAGTTCGGGGCCGGCCCTAGAGGCTCTCTCGGGGAAATATTGCTCTTATATTTGACGGACCCTGTTCGGCCCGCTGCAAACGTCCGGTCGCTTGATTTACAATAGCTTTGGATTGGTCGCACTTTGAAGCGATCCTTTTGAACAGTTTTTTTTAATGTTTATGAGAAAAAATGTTACATAATCTCTTTAGTAATAATACTGTAACGATCGTTCTGAACTCCTTTCATGGATTCGGTTATAAGTTGTTTTCGTTATAATTATTTGACTAGGTATCCTTATAGTGCTCAAAACATTGAGCTATAGAGAAACATTATTTATTGGCTTTGGTTCGACGAACTATTTTCAAATCGTTACAAGCTTCACGACGATGCCACATTGGTTACAATTCCTTAAAGATATAAACTATTTTTACCGTACAGCTTTTTATAATGGCATGCTTAATAAGTATCGTTTAAAATTAAAATAAAGTTTGCAATGTTTTAAGAAAGTAGAACTATTTGTTAAATGTAAAGGGTCTGCTAAGAAAACTGTATAGGTATACGAGTAGCAGTTATCACTAGCTGCAGCTAAACACTCGAAGATTTAGTTCAAATTTAAATCAAAATACTTGTGATGCACCTAGTCCTATTTGAAATGATAAATTATTGATTTATTAAATAATTGAATCAACAGATTAACCAAAATTGGCTACAAATAAACACGAACAATACATTCTCCGCGGCGACTAAAACAATACCTATGACGTATAACAAAAAAGACAAGGCATTTTCAAATATTCAAGTCAAGAGTGAATAGGCACTTTCTAGGCAAGCGTGCTTCATCCTAGG
>DVPR01000880.1:0-12181 GCA_018239345.1 Oxynetra stangelandi | reverse complement strand
CCCTGAGTTTTCGGCCCATTTTTTAAATAGTATCTAGTTTGTCTCTTCCCTCGTTCGGTTTCATCTTGATTACTTTCATCCTCATAGTCATCTTCTGTAGTGTCCGAGTCTGCTTCGATATATTCCATTTCTTGATCATTATCAGTTCGCTTAGAAATTTCATCTGCCGATGTATTTTGGTTATGAATAGAACCTAATATTTTGTCAGTGGTTTGTCTTTTTGTTCTTAAGAGCACTTTGTTTGTTGCGTCTGTAATTGGAATTTCATTCAATATAACGTCTATCAGTCGGTTCTGTCTGTCGGAAGTTTCAGTTACGTTTTCATTTACATCTCCACTGAAACGTGATACAACGGTTCATTACAATTATTTTACATTACATTATGTTACAACTTATAAATAACGGAACATATAGGCAAAAAAAATATTTATTGTATTATTATACTATACCTATATGTCTGCGGTGCTTGAGTAATCGTTGCGGTTCTTCTATCGTCAACTTGGCTTCCAAATGAAAAGGATCCAATTTTACTGTTTTGAGAAATTGAAGCTGGTATTATATTAGAATTTAACGTTCTACCAGAACTAAGGACTTGAGAAGCATAACCATCCCTATCCTTTTGAACCTGTCCAATTGTCGATGGTTGCCCTCTGTACACTCGCTGTTGTCTATCGCTTTCAATTTCCTCAATTGGTGGTAAATCGTCTACGTCGGCATACAACTGCTGTTGCTAAAATTCATTTAAATAATTCAAAATTAGGAACATATATCAGTGTTTCTTTTAATGTTTAAAAAACAATATCTGAAATATACATAGAACAAGGAGTGTAGATAAGAAGAATATTACTTTTTCGTAGTCAGCCCGGCTGAATTTGGGTTGTCCTCTTGATGTGATAATTGGGTTAGGCTGCGCTCGCGGTGGAGGAGGAGGAGGCGGCGTGCGGCGCGGAGGGGGTGGAGGAGGAGGCGGCTGATGCTCCCTCTCGCTGAGCCGCTCCAAATCCTCACCACCTACTACACCGGTGGCATCGCAGCCGACGTTACGCGGCCAATCACAAGTTTGGAGCTCGTGGCTGAAAATTCACAAAATAGATTGTTTTAAATTAAACTATTCATTATATTTAGTGTAAAAAAATATTAAAATCCTCATGCTAACATGAAATAGCAGACAATAGTCCTGTGCAGCATCAATGGAAAACACATGATCCGAATTCCCCATAACTCCAATTTAAGCAAAACTTTCAAATACCGTGTACAGTATTTTTTATGAAAATTCCTGATAACTTTACTCAGCATGTATAGTATGTACTTACCTGTACATAAGGCCACCCGTGCAAGATTCTAGTAGAGCGCCGCCAAACACGCAAACATAGTAAAGTGTGCAGTCGGTGGGGTGCGGGTAGTAGCCGAATTCCTCGGGGCAGTCGAAGTTGACATCTTTCTTGATGTCGGCGGCAACCGGCACGCTCCTAATTGGGCCGGAGCGCTGCCGGGAACGGTCTTGTGCCGTAAGGCATTCTGAAATGAAAAAAAAATACACATCATTATTTACTCATATCTTAAGTACTCAAAATGAAACTTATCAATTTATGTTATTCATCAAACAATTGTTATACGAGTATTACATGCAATGGTTTTTAAACACGTAAATAAATAAAACCTATATATATTTATTTGTACAGAAATAATCATTAAGAAAGGGATAGAAAGGCACCAAGCAATCGGAGTATCTATTTTATTCAGGACGTTTTCGTTATAATTTATTTAAATGTCCAGGTAAATATTACTCCGTAAAACAGTGAAGCACATTCCATGGTGTCTAGAGAATCGCTATAGCTACTGACAGAATTTTAGGCACTAAAACTTATAACTGACGATCGGGTACAGAATTTGTTTGGCTTTTAGCTACCATTTAATATTATATAAAAGCATGTTAAGAAATGCGGTATACTATATTAAAGTATGATCGAAATCAACGAATAAAACAGGCGTGAATTTGAATTGAAATTTGATTTTTGTTATAGTAGTGCGTATATTGCAAAGATCACTTCGTATATGATATATGATATTTAAGGTAATTTAGCGTTCAATCTATCTCATTAAAGTTTCAGACATAATCATAATAATGGAAACTTCAAGACCGCCTATCAGAATACCTGATGTAAGTTACACCATCAAGATTTTCTTCTCCGCAGCGTTTCATAATTGCCCATGCAGTAATAGATATGGAGGTACCTCGCAAAGCGTGCACCTAATGGCCGCACAATCTGCGCTATTCAGAACAATTGCTCCATTTCCCGGCCTTGGCGATAATGAACTTATGCCAAATTGCATTCTCTTTCGATGCATACACGCCGGTTTTGGAGGCTCTTGACTCCCACATCAGTCAATATCTGACCTATTTGGTCGCGATAGGCGAGTCTCGGCCTCCCTCAGCCCCTACGTCCATCAACACTCGCATTGTATATCTGTTTTGTCAGATATACAATGCGAGTATTGATGATTATCCATTATATATATGTGTGTACGTGTGTGTGTGGGTGTATTTTTTTATGAAGTAAAGTAGATTATGAATACAGAAACGATTTACTTACATTCATTGCTACAGTAACTTACGATATACTTGGACCTTGAATCTACCTTTACCACACGAGCACGGGGTATTTACTCGGAACTTATCTTGTGCGAATCTCAAGACGAAAACAGCATAAAAGTGTGATCTCTATTCTTCCAAAGAATTTTGTCACGTTTATTAAGATCGTGAGGCTGTGTGGGATCCAGGGCAGCGGTCCGCTCTCGCGCATGTCAGATCACTCATTAACTTGTTCACACGACAAATTAATAAACATTACTAAGCTACACTTGCTAAGCATTTGATATATTTGTTGAGCATTTCGCTTAGAACCAGATTGATGATAAGCGTACTATTGCATGTAGCGTCTTTGAGAACTGTGCTGTGCTGATGTGAATGACGCCGTATTTATTTAAATATTCGTATAGTTTACATTTCGAATACGTTCTTATTAAATGTTAAGTTATCGAATCTTGACTCAAATGATAATTATAATTTTTATAATTATCCTGTATAATCGCGTTATAAAATTGTAATGTAATATAATAAAATATGCGTAATAAATATGAGTAATAAAATAGTAATATGATATAAAATAATAAAACTCAAAGTAACAGAAAGAATAATAAAGTAAGTCAAACGAAAGAAAACAGATAAATGTTAAGTTTTAACCGGAAAAAATATGTCAGAATTAGGTCGTGTAGAGATATTTGAAAAGCACCTTATGACGCAGGAGGACGTCACATGGTTCTTATGGAAAGTCGATCGTCTTAACCAATTATATATAGCTAAGTGAGTACTAGAATTTCAATTATAGGCCAAGTAATTACATCCAATGCTTATTTTAACCGCTTTCGTGACTAGCACTGCTTGTCTTATTTAGAGTATGACTTGAAACAAAGTATTATAAATTATTCAAGGTATAGATGACCGAAACCTTGAAATTTCTAGCTTTACTTCACTTTTTCAATCAATTAAATTGTACAGTGGAACCAAAGAAATATTTAGAATCTACATTGACAATTGCAAGTTGTATGAAGCCTAAGCACAGTTTACCACGTGTCATTACTTGATAGATATTCACATTGCGTCAATAAATGTACTTTCACATTGTCTATCGAACAATATATGGCTATTATTATCGTTATTACATTAGCAAAAGGTTTCGGGCTTTATCCAGGTTCGATATAACTCGCTTTATCCAGGTTAGATTCACGGATGGGAAGCTAAATTATAAATGTTCGAGTCAACCTATTTGAAAAGCAGTTATTTTCAACCCTTATAACTCACGATATTATTTTTCTATCATGGGGCTGTGACGTCGAAAAATTGTAATTTTTCATTAAACTCAATCATAAAATTCCTTTTTGCATTAGAGCAAATGTTACTAATAGAGGATACATATTGTAAATTTGTTGTTTGTGATTATGTTCTTAGTTATTGTTATAAATTTTACAATACAATTTTATGTATAATTTACAATAAACATATTGCCAACATATAACAAAAATCAATCGTCAAAAGAAAATAAATCAAAAGACCGATAGTCCATGACAACTAGTCCTTAATACAAAACTTTGTATCGTCGCATTTACGTAATCCTAATTTACAAATAATCAAACATTACAAGTTGCAAACCGATAGCTATTATAAAAGTAAATCCTAAAGAAGTTAACCAAAGCTACAGAATATAATGATTGGTTATATTCAAAACGAGCAAAAGCCATCACGACTGATTAGCCAAGCACTCATTTCCAAGCACTCCAACAATGGAACGCTAAACAAAGAAAACGATTTGAGTGTTGCATCAGTTACCCATATACCTCATTAATCAATCGGCAGCAGTGATTCCAGTTCGTGGATTAAATGATGCAAACGCTAACTGACAATACTGCCTGCGTCCGTTGCAGGTACTCGTAATTCGTCCTCGGATCACAGAAACGCGAGATCCATAATAATACGTAGCCAACAATCTGTGTGGGAAATGCTCGGTCCACAATATGCATATCGCAAGATGATGTGTTGAAATATGTTCACCGCGTTCCATGTATTCCTACTATGACACCGTGTCAATCAGACGGCGTTCAACCGTGGACTGCGAACGATATGTGTGTGAATATTAAAAGCACTAAGCGTTTCGAGATCTACGCTGAGAAAAGCATGTAAACTGAGTGTCACCGAACTTGTAATAAATAAATGAATAAATAACCGTCACGCCAGGTACCTAGCGGGATAGGCAGAGAGCACGCAGTGCTAAACATCTCTGTCCTAATTTTTCAAGGAGCAAGTAAACAGGTTATCTTCGGTTAGATTGTAATATTAGGCACAGCATTACTGCTACTAAATACTAAGGTAGAATGCTAAATGTGTCATTATATCTGTCTACTAGAATAAGCTATGCTGTGTAGCGATAGAAATAGCAGCGGTGAGACTTACACCGGTATCGTAAACACAAACTGACCACCCATGACATCGGTAGTTAAGTTTATCCATGATATTTAAATAATAATAATTTAATAAATATATATATCTGGCGCACATAAGAGCCACTGTGCAGATTATTCCAGGTATTCTGCTCCAGATTTCCAGCTCGCATGCCAGTGTGCAGAAATCTACCAAACTTATGCTCTTTACACATATGCATTCAAACTAGTTCCTTATTCATGTAGTTTACATTAGCGATGCACATTCTAGATCGTTGACCCTCCGCGGAATGTTCCTGTCGTTTCCTTAAAACGTTTTCTTTACGAGCGATTGCTTTTCTATGTATGTACTAACATTCGAATAATACTTTTTGTAGCTAGTAACCGATAAGCTAATGTGGGCGGCGAACAGTTGAATATCTCCAAGTATTGTTAGTAATTTGCATTTTGTAGCAAAGTCGAGCGCATTTACCTACACCCACTGTTTCTCACACTTGAATATATGAGAATATACAGACAGTAGGCTATAAAAAACTAGTTTAGCGAAATCACTGTCTCAGTTTTAATTGGACAATCGTCAGGGTAAAAGGAATCAGATCAACGCCTCGTGCTAAGGTTCGCGTGTCTTTGACTCGTCTGGAACGGCAGTTACACTTAGGTCGGCTTTAATTATTGTCATTTATACTATACGGAGATAAAATAAATAAAAAATTAAATGCACTGAAATGTAACATAGCAGAAGTACAATTACTTTTTTGATTATGTATTAAACACTCATAAACCATTACAGATTTAAACGTAACGCAATGCAGTAGACACACAGCGCTATTTATACAAGTTACTTGCAATACCACATTATCTATTTGAAAAGTAAATTTGAGATATTACACATTAGTCTTCAATGAAGGATGTATAGCGTTTTATATGTCAAGTGACCAAACACGCAGCCAACCGTCACATGTAGCCCCGCTGCCGCCCATAGACACACATATGCAACCGACCTTCTAACAGGACAGGATGAGCGGGAATGTTGGCGTCCATTACTCAGGTTAATATAAGGTGTTAATAGGAACATCGGTGTATTGTTTTTTATTGTTCCCTTGATAATAGCAATCTATATTTCTCATCGTTGCAAATAAACATTGCTTTCTTTTTTTCAAAGCTCCCTATTTGTTGGCACTATGATATGTATATATTGTTGAGCGCATTATATAGCGCCGTATAGCCTTACAAGTCGACGCACATGTTACCAGAGCAAATGTAGCGTGGGAGACAGATCAGGATATCAGGTGGGCGGCGCTGAGTCTAGGATGTTGTGTGTTGCGAGTAGGCGACGCGGGCTGGACTGAGCTCAGTAATTTATACGATTAGTCACAGTCACCTCCTTAACATTTATAATGCATACCATTTCGGAGTTTGGGCAAGTGAACAGAATAACAAATGAGTTATGTTTTCATGCTTGCCGCTGCATAGAGCCGGTTGGAATGATTCCAGATAAGAAACGTAGAGGGTAGAACCTGTATACGGTTCGCCCGAGGAAATACCTCCGCTACTCTTATTTCTGCCGTGACGCAGTTGTTCTTATAACAATTCGTGTTTCGATTTGGAGACTATGATTGCCGGTCTTTGTATATACTAAAGACGACCATATTAGTCTTCAAGAGTGGTAACACGTCTGTCAGACGTCTGTGGGCGGCAACAGTCAACGTGACTACTGGATGCCCATTTGCCACTCTATTCACATACAAAAGTAGGGTTTCAGCTATGGATACATAGGTTGTAGGAACAATAAAACTACAATCCATATTAAATAAAGGTATTTTCTTCTCGTTATTTTCTCGCCTGGGAACGAAAGTAGATCAACAAAATGAAACACAAACGGTTGCTCTTTAACACGGCTTATTGATAGAATACAGAGTTTTTCAATACGCCTAATCTAATTATTATTACGAAAATGACCTCTCTTCTTGACATATTAATAATTAGAACAATACTGCAACGATCGTGCAGGCGTGCTATTCAAGATTGGCCTTTCGACTTTAACCTAACAGTCACTTGTTCGGCCGAACTGCCCAATCGTAAGTAAACAATATCTGTAATGATACAAGAACAGCCTTGGGCCACTCGGGAACAATAAATTCATTATAAACAATAAGAAAAGCGTGGGTGAGTCTATATGACTGGTCACACGCAATCCACTTGAATTGAGCCGGTCGTGATTTGGATTTGGACTTGAAATTTGGACAGATAACGATAATGCCTTGTCCGATACAGATCTTGATAGTGGGATATAATAAATATTATCTTTTAGTCAAGTTATAGTGAATGTTGTGACTATAAGACAAATCATAAAATAATAATGTGTATTACTAATGCCATTATTTATGTAAAGTTTTGGGAATGTTATCGAAAAATGTGTGTGTGTGTGTGTGTGTGTGTGTGTGTGTGTGTGTGTGTGTAAAAAAGTATAATACAAAAGCGCAGTATGTAATCGTCAGCATTCTTCTTTGCCCTCTATCAATACCAATATTATAAAAGTTTAAGGATTTGTTTCATATAGCATATGATCGCTTATAGTATGCAGTCGATAGGGTAACTTATGATATGCAGTGGATGCATATTATTTATTGTAACAGCTCACCCACAGGCATCCTTGAGCTCTATTTTTGGTCAAATCCACAATTGATTACTGCGTTCAAATCATAAAATTTATAGCCTATTAATTAAATACTTTACATAAATCTCATAACATGTACAAACTTTGAAATGATATACCAAATATATTCAGATATAGTGGAAGCTGATGTAATTCGTTCGACGTAATAACTGCTACTTATTATAAAAATTGTGAAAATAAATACCAACCAGTCTTATACTTTATGCAAGATAACCTTTTATTCAAAATCTTTAATATATTCTACAGAGAGAGTAAAAGATGCTAAAGACTAGCTAGTTCTCTGAGAAACTTAGAATAAGATTTACTTAGACTTAGATTAGATTTACTTAGACCAAAAAATCTACTTCATTCATATTTTAAAAATATAAAAGGACGTAGTGTACTTATAGCACAATTTATAGTAATCAGTTATATTGTGATGTTACTAATTTATTACAGCGCCATCTAGCAGCGAGTTACAACAAAGTAGATAGAATTGTTTTCTTCTTTATAAACAATTACATTTGCAAAATTCAAAGTGATGAGTCAAATAGTGTTGCAATCTAACATTTTGAATAAATCTATTCATATGGCCAAATTTTTAATTGTATATGTTTATAAAACACCCGATATAAGACTACAACAACAATATAGTAACAATTTTTTTGTTACATCAAAAAATTACATCAGGTATTTTGCATTTTATATGCACCGAATCTTATTCAAATCTTAAATTGATAAAAATCGATGTAATTAAATTACAGTTATTTATTCAAATGAAATTGACATTGATATATAGTACGCTCTTAATTACGAAAACATTTACGAGTTACATTGAACAATGTTGCAATACTACCGCAAGCAATTCTCGGTATTAGGCGCCCTTCACACACTACGGTTACCGGTCGCCGGCTACCGTCTGCCCGGTGGTTTTACTTTATTTTATAGACAGTGTGAACCGGGCATACAAGTTATCGGATACTAAATATTCATACAGTCTTTGGATTGGTTTTATTTTATGTGCGACCGAAATTCTGTTTGAGAAGTTCTGTGTGAAAGTACTCTTATCTTAAAATCCGATTGCCACCTTCTTTAAATTGGTTAACAGAAACAAAAAAATATCTTCTTAGCAGCGGCAGAAGGGATAGGAGTATTTAGTAATTCTAAACCAAATCTTTCATGTACTATTGGAGAGAACCTTACAATGCTGATCAATATAGGGTTTGTACGTAAAGTGCAAGGTGATCGGCACCTTGTTGTATTTTAATATATTGTATCTGACGCTGGTTCTTACGGAAGCAGAATGTGTGTAAGCGCACTAACAGTCGGGAAATTGGAGGAACACTCACAGTCCAACTGCAAAGCATGACACTCATTTTATACTAAACGATCAACTGAATATAAAAAGCTATTGAAACAATTTATCACCTAACTCGTTTACCAAACAAGACAGGATTTGTGCTAGATTAAGGTAATCATTGTTTGTTAACATCCCAGGGGGCGTTGTCGTCGATTAAAATCGATATTACATACATATTACAACATCGATAACGGCTCAAGGCGTGTCCACATCGGACGTTAGCCTAGGGCGGTGTTGCTACACATAATAATCAAATGTAATCATATTATCATAATTAAAAACATACACGCCATAATGTATTCTTACTAAACTCAATTACTTAATGTACTAAATATGTTGTGGTAACGACATACTAATATTGCCTTTGCCTCTATTTCAATGCATATTAAAGAACAATGAAACATTTTCAGTTTCAAATTATTTGAGGTAAGCGCAACATGCTTATTCTCCCATTCTGACCTCTTAGCCGTCATCTCAACATCCGTCCTCTTTTTATGAGAACAATGAGAAATGCATCAAAGAATAGGTCGTCTGATGCCAAATAGTAAGTGTAGATTATAAACATGTGCATTCAATCTTCGAAACAGACTATGTACTGCCTCGCATAAGTGAATTGCCACTCAAAAGAGTTAATTCAAAGAGTTGAATCGTATACAGCTGTAGTATGTCTGCCTACAAGGACTACATGATTTGAAATATGACAATGAAGCTAGTTGATACCTGAATAGTATCTATTATTACAATTTTTTTGTTTAATATTTATCGCTTTGCACTATTTATTCCTGCCATGACATTATTTTCGCTGTCACGCCGCGCAAACACGGTTCTGTAATGGGCTTTTCACTTTTGTTTCACATTTATGATTACCGAAATGCTCTATAATTATACTATAAAACAAGTATGGCCATTCTTGTAACTGGTAAGGACCCATTTAATATGAAGGTAATGAAGTATACCAATGCATACGTCATTGAAGGTAAGTTGAAAATGTATGGCATTTAGAACCAGATTTCAGCACAGTCGAGACCAATTTTATAGAAATACTATTAAATATTTCACATACTTATTGAATTAATAATAACATTGATTTTGACAATAAACTCTTTTCGCCTTTTCATTTCTCAAGATACGTATTCAATGAAAAACGAAATTCCAATCCAAGTGTAATTTTAGGAATGCCTATTGTCTTATTTGCAAAAACATTGCTATTCAACGTAATCAATTAACTTGGAAGATATGCAAGTTTAAAATATTCAAAGCACGATGACAATCCATTAAGTGCTGTTGTATGGAGATAACTATTTTGGACAAAACCGCGGCTGTAAATTATTCAGCTGACTAGATAATTAATACAAATAAAAATACACAGTACTTTATAAACTCTTCGGTCATGAACGAAACCAGTCTGCCTTCATTTGAATTAAAGTTTGTGTATGAGATATTTGATTTATTCCACAGTGTCTTATAGTTCAACAGTCGACCTTATCCCTTAGTTAAAGGAATTATGAATGAAAACCCAAGTTTGAGAGTAAAGCTTATTTGTGCTGTGCTTTTTGGTCGGTGTGTCATATTATAAGGTGTTATTAATGTACGTATCATGCACTGTTGGAGCAGAATATTTAAACGTTGATGAAGAACTATACATTGCCATCTAGCGACGGTTGGCAAAATATATGAATATTTTACAGAATACAATAATATTATTTATTTCCTTCACATAGATATAAACTGATATATGCAGTGCTCTAGCAACAGTTACGATTTTCCGCTATACGGTGGCCTATATAAGGCTCTCGGGCCATATATCTTTAAATCCTTGACATTTGAATCTATACATAAATTATCATTTAAGTGGGAATTTCAATAAATAATATGTGCGGTCTAATCAATTCTTTATAACGATTCAATTTGTATACATGGAATGTTATTAATAATAAGGATAATTGTAAATCGCAATCAGCATATATGTATTTATAAATACGCGTTGACAATTTACCAATGTAGCTTACACACACTCATACTCACGACAAACGTACTCACGCCTTGTGTGTTTTGTTTATGTACATGTAACGATCAAGTAGCCTTTTTATTAAACTTATAGAGATCTATATTTAATCTCAAATACGATTGAAGTTTTATGTGAAATCAGTAACTAATCCTAAAGTTCCATAAGACGACTTTTATATAATGTAAGCCACAACCTTTAAAATGTATTGCCCCAACACAGAAATGATTGCAGACTCCCCTCAACATAAAGATATATTTTTTATGTAATGTGATATGTTTTTTTTGTTAATATTAAATAAATTAACTCCAGTTTCTTATACCGACACATCTTCGTCAAGTCTCTGTGTTGGCTCTTGAAATAGCATTTAAATCATTGTTAACTGTCATGTGGGTGTCATCCAAGGATCATGATCGATCGAGCCTGCTATGTCATCTTATATAACAATGTCTAGTGATTTGCATACACCGCGTCCAACAACTGTGTCCGACTACGTTCAGGTAAATATCATAAGTTACGAGTTTTAATAGAAAAGCAAATTTTGAAATTTGTAAATATTTCCAACTTGGATATATTTCTCAAAATTTAATTTATCAAATATGTCACATTATTTTTATATAGGTAAATAAAAATCTCTATATTCGCTGATAAGAATAGGAGTAAAGGATTTCGAAAAACACTATTATCTTTTTAAGTAATATAGGCCCTATGAAAACTCACCAAATGAATTCTGCGCAAATTACGATTTTCTTCATCATACATTCAAATTGTTTTATTCATTATAATGATATGTATACATACACTCAATGAAGGTGACATTTTAGTCTTCGTACATATTATATTTTGGTAACTGACATATTTCTTCTAGTGTTTAATCGTTTTATTCTTTTTAACCTTCGTTCTGTCAGTACTAATAATAATGACTTATCTTCTTTAAATCTAAAGCATAAATGAATATTTAAATTCCTCGCTTTCATCGCTACTCGCAACGCGCCTGTGATAGGCCACAAGCCTAATGCAAAGAGCGTGTTGTGTTTTTGCAACTTTGTATTGACCGGTGAATGCACTTAAGCTTTAGATTAAGTTCGAATGGAACTTTAATCATAAATGTTCTTGAAACAAACCAGAAGTATATAAATATGTATAAACATTTATTGGTATGTAA
>DVPR01000879.1:0-12187 GCA_018239345.1 Oxynetra stangelandi | reverse complement strand
CTTTTTTTAAATATTTATTTTTGAAGCATCACTGTATTTACAGACAAAGTAGGATAGCATAAGCAAAGATAATGTATATAATGATACAGTGGACAAGGCGACCTTCAACAATAGTACATGTCCAATGCATTTCTCATCAAAAGGTTTCCTGTCTAATCAATTTTATTTTTAGGGCACGTATGATATTGAATGTACCAACCATAACAATATGCTTACCAAGTAACTACGCTGACGAATTGTTAGATTTATTCAATTTCACTTAGCAATGAAAGTATTTATTTATAACAATTGACGATTTTAACAAGAATTGAATCCTTTCACCAAATGTAGTGAGCTAGTGAAATTTTATTGTTAATGTTCGTAAGTTACGTAATTTTACCTACGTTATCTATTACCTAGTCATTTGAAAAGAGATACTATTATCTTTATGCTATAGGTAAAAGTAATTGAAACGTGTAAGTCAAAGAAATGACAAAAACAATACAATTAATAAAATTAACTATTCTTAACCAAAACATTGCAATTCTTTTTTGTAGCGCTTTGTTTAATCACCCCGCATTCAGACGGGCCTCCTGTCTCATTGGATTTTACTTTCAAAGTTATTAATACCTAACTGAATAACCAATTACAAAGTTTAATTAAGACGAAGAATTCTTAAAACGTACAATCTACGTGGGGTTTAATAAAAAAAATATATGGTTTTAATTTTTTAATTTAAATATCTAAAATATGTCAGCTTTAACAATAGCATTTCTGTTTAAATGTATTTTAATTTGTCAAATAAATTTTCATTCTGATACATATCGAAAGCAACATTACAAACATTTTTTTCCAATATTAAGGCAAACGTTTATTCCTATGCAAGGCCCATTTAAAGCTTCTTTTAAAATAATTTAAATATACAGCACCAATGTGTTATTTACCGAAACATTATAATAATTTAAATAAGTATAGAAATGTGAAATTCTAATTCGCACACACAATTATACCGCACAAATGTAAATCGCTGTAACGAAAAAAGCCGCGAAAAGAGCTCTGACAAACCCCGTCATGCATTTCCGAGGACTACAGGCTTCGGTGTCCACTAACTCCGACGCCCAACTCTAAGGTTAAACTTAGCAGTATTTAAGTGACAAATTTAAACCCGAAAAACATTATTTTACGAATACTGTCCTCACGAAAACAGTAAAGTACAATGTTTCTTGTTATACAATGAATACAAAAGTATGTTGTCTTAGTTGAGCAGACACAGTATCAGACGTCGTTCGCATATAATTTTCCCTTTAATATTTCGTTCAGTTACACTTCAATATATTTCACATTTTAACAAAATTTATAAACAATATATACTAAGTCTATTTAAATTAAATCTATGGTTAATAATTTTTTTATATTTTTATAAGCATTATTAATATAATAACTGCCCAAAATATTTTGAGACACATGTCAGATATATTATTCTATGTGTTAAGTTATTTTAAGTTAAGAATTATTGCTTTTTTTATTAATATTGCCGCATGTCCCATCGGCAGTGTGAGGAAATTGGTATTTTCATTGTTATTTTTACAAAAATTAATGGATACTGGCCACCTAATGCTGGACATAGATTGTCAATAGCAGCTTCACACATAGTTTATGATGTCATACCTTAAAAATACTACATATCCTATAGCATGATTTTGCAGTATAACCATAGCTTTATAGCAGAAAAACACTCAATTTGTAATCTAACACTGGATGATACATGTTCAAATGACTGCAAACCATTTGATTAACAAAAAAACTAAATGAATGAAGTTATATACAAGGGAGTAATAGTTAACTTTTAGTTAATCTGTAGTGATTCGATAGCGCACATTGTGGATTTATTCATCATCACCCCATTGAACGCTCCACTGCTGGACACGGGGCTCCTCTCGGAATGAGTAGGATTAGGCCATAGTCTATCACGCTGGCCAAGTGCGGAGTAGACTTCACACATCATAGATTTTTTTTTTTGGATGAGCAGGTTTCCTCACAATGTTTACCTTTACCGTTACAGCAAGTGATATTTAATGTTAAAACATACATTGTAAAGAACAAGGTGCGCCAGGTGCACCACAATTTGAACCCAGAATTCCCCGTGTGGGGGCCAAATTCTTTACCACTAGGTTGTCACTGCTTCTGCATATATATTATCACATTTGTGTTGTATTAAACAATAACAATAATTAAGAAGGTGCCATTAGGATCCAACATAACATGAAATATAAAATAATAAATATTAAAACAATAAATGACTCATTTTCAAGGAATTGCATGCAAACATAACTGGAATCCAAAGAATATTTAAATTAAAAAAAGTAATGTAGTATCAGGTGTCATTAGTAAAATGTTATATCTATGTCTAGCAACATTAGATCATCCACTGAGTATGTGCAATACTAAACTAAATAGTTTGATAAAAACTTTATATACAGTAAAATTCAATATGATAGATCTAGGGTTGTTGGAGATAAATGTATAAAAAAATATGTAATAGTGTTCACGGAGTCCGTATTATTTTGCTAATTTCTAAGTGTCTGCCCTGAAATTGAGATAGAGTTTCCTTTCGAACAAAATGCATTTATTGTTAAATTTCACAATATGCATATGCATCTATGTAAATAGCATTGTACAAACATATTATTGCAGCTATTTTAGTATAGGTAGACAGGAAGGAAGATTTCCACTAGTTACTGTCCTGGAATACTTTTGCCTTTTGTAATTTTAGCAAAGCTATGTTGCAATGGTCAAATATTTTAAGTCGAAAATAAAAAAATAAAAATTCAAAGCAAGGTCTTTTCCACAAATTTATCAATGTCATACTGATAGTTTGTATCGGTGCTGTCCGCTGGTGGCTGGCTCTTCTTCCTCTCATCTACTCTCATACACTTGACACACTTTTGTCCTTTACGCAGCCAGCATCCGCGGTGGTACAGGGAATTGCACTTGTCACACATGATAGCCCCACTATCGAAGGGGTACAGCACTTCATTGTTGCCACAAACCTCGCACAAATAGCCTTTCCCGGAACAAAGCGGACAGCCAGTAATATGTGCTCGGCATACTTCCGTGAGTTCTGTTAATTGAGACTCCAAGGTACCATCTTCGATCGCTTGCAGGTGTGCCATGCTATATTTTTTATTCACATCCCCCAATTGCATGAACAAAGGCGACAGAAGGCTTGTGCCCTCGCTGCAAGCGCAGAGATATCTGCGCATCCATTCCAAATCTTTCCTCATTTTGTGTACCCATTCTAGCTCAGCTATAAAGTTGAATAAGCGTGAATTTATGTTCTCTACATCTATGTAGGGCCTCCCCCAAGAGAGGGTGAGCATTTGGTGAGCTATTCGGGATATGTAGCGTTTCTCCCAATCCCAGTTGTGGATCACTCGGGCCGGTATTGCTGACTGGTCATTCCAATGGCATGTCGCACAGAAATACAGCCCCGTGTAGTCACAGAGTCTCGGCTCATTCCACCTGTCTTTGAATGTCAATGCCGTATGACATTCAACACACTTGTAATCTTGAGCTGCTAAACCTTTCTCGGGGCATATACTCATCTCAAACTGACCTTTCTCGGTCATGACAACATGAGCGCATACTCTACAGACGTCATCCACGCATTTATAGTGACACAGATAGCCACAGTCGCTGCATATGTAAGAGGATTGTACTATGCTCCATATAACTCCACTGCAGTGGTCGCAGTACTGCTTCCTGTTTCCTGGATTGAGTTGCTGTTCAAAGTGATGGCCTTTGATCGCGACACGAACCCTCGCCACTCCATCGCTGTCCTTCAGTTCCTCCAATCTCAATCTCAATTCGACTAGATAGCGCACCAACCACTTCCGCTCATCAGAACACTGGGGGCTGCTCAGAACGAGCTCCTTGCACTGATTAATAGCTTTTTCTATCTCTTCCCGGGTCGCGGAGCTGTGTATTTTCAATTTGCGATTCGCGATTGATTTCGGAATGTAATTGGAGTCGTAACTTTCATCCGCCGACAAACATCCCGATGTGGACGACGAGGAAGTTCTAGACGCGACGTCTACACTGCGTGGGCTGCAGCAGATTAAACTGTTACGGTATTTGGGCGAGTCGTTCGCTAAAATAGCAGCCATGATAAGCTTTGCTGAAGAATTACACCATAGTGTTATATTGTACGTAACGGCACGTAACACATGTTACACTGTTACGATTTTAATTTATTACACATCGCGTGTCATTGTAATTTGTTTCTTTGTTTTGAAATGATGAGTGTGTTCTGTGTAATATGTAACATCACTAATCTTTTTTGACACTGACATCTGACCGACGTATAAATATAAATTGTATACTATTGTAGTGGTCGCCCTGTTCTCCGATTCATTCTACGCATTACTGTTTAGTATTTCAAAATTTTCGTAAAGGGTTTAATATTTTTCAAGTTAAATTAAAAACAATATTTCACATATTGTAATTTTACTTTTATGAATTAAAATATTATTCTGGTTCGGTGATTTCAAAATAAAATAAACTGCATAAAAAACGTTCCGTTTTGGACAGTTCAGATGGGTGTACCAACATAAGAGAAAGACAACAGAATGTATTTGGTCGATTTAGGTCATCGATTTGCACGGGGCTTGTTGCTATTCTATTTTAACAAACAAAACTAGGCACAACCTGTTGGAGCGGAAATATTTCGTTTCCCAGGGACATTTACATTGACACATCGCACATTAGTACTACGCGTGACTAAAACTCTTCTTTAATTAATTTGACTATTGAAGTTGTTCTAATTTGTTCTGTATACATTTTACATTTTGTGATACTTTTGATTAAGCATTATAATTAAAAGTTGCACTATACATCTATAGTTAAGCTCTCTATATGAGAAACTAAATACATTGTTGTTTTAAATATCATTTTGATGAAAATGAAATACACTGCTATTTCAAACAAAGAAAGACGCAATATTTATACGCAGTATATTTCACAACATAATAGACTAATAAATATACACGATTCCTGCAATTTACACGTTTATATACAAAATATTCTCAAAAAATGTACCCATATTTAATGTTTAGATATATTCAAACGGTAACGTAGTACATTCAGACGACATGATGTCATAGACGAGTATGTATTTATCAGTTAATTAATAATAAGCTGCTATTGACCTTTGCTGACACCGACACGTGTGTTTTAATATCAAAATTATTTATTTAGTGGCACCGATCTCGTTTTGTAAATATTACTGAGCAGAATTAACCTAGTTTTAACAATGAATACTGTTGCGAAGTACTGCGTTATAGCGGTGCTTAGAAACTCAGATTAGATCCCAGGTTCGATTTCCAGTAAATCCACCCTTTGTTATTGAGTCTTGGTCAATTGAAATAGTAAATAATAACATGAATAGTGACGATACTTGCGCATTAAAATTGTACTGCATCGAGTTAAATGTTTATCGCCTCATGAAACATATTATCGATAAGTATTTCTAGTTTACTAATTTTATGGTAACTTTTATAAACTGGCAATGCATTCAGGGAGCTGCTGCCCTCCGATATTCGTTACCGCGATTAAATGGAGCATGAACGACCTATTTAGTAATTAATATTAATTATAAATAAAACTATTAGTTAATATCAATTGTAACATTGTTTTATGAATTCTTTTATTTTTCAGAGCCGTTACTTCGACTGCGATGAGAGCGAAAGCGATTACGACTGCAGTGACGACAGCGACTTCCTGAACTACGTGGGCTGCGCCAGCCCCGAGGCGCACTCCGCTCGCTACCAGCCCGACCCTGAAGAGTATGATGATGAGGTGGCTTTCTTTAGTGACTATTGAATGTTACCAATCATCATCAATCTTTTCGCCAAAAATGTTAATAGTTAAGAAATGGTATTTACAGTACCTCTTATCAATTGGGTTCAAGTGATTAGAATAAATCAGAAAACTTGCAAATTTTGCGCTCGTCCGTCTACGGCGGGGCAATTTTTTAAAGACTATAGATAAGGTTTTAGTGGTTAATTAAGAGTCAGAAGACTATGTAAATAAATATATTGGAACTACACCACACATTGCTATTTGATCTCAAAGTCAGGTCCACTAACCACTGTAGCGGTCAATATTATTTTACCGGCTTATTACGAATACATTCTTGTTCAATCCATAAATGCCTTCCAGTTGTTCGATCAGAACATTCCCGAAGATAACACGTCCACGGACCTGCTGCTCGACGGTGGGCAGAAGATGTCGACGTCGCCGGACAGCCTGCAGGCCGCGGGGGACGACGACGACATGCAGCTGGAGGTGGCGGCCGGCACGCCCGTCGTGCTTAACCACCTGTTAACGCACCCCATCGCCTGCGTCATACAATAGTGCGGATCATTCGTGCATCGCAACGAGAAGAGGCCTGCGCGGAAATTCGGCGGGACATTTCTCGAGATCATTACCTTGTGATGTTTCATGAGCTGACGCTTGCGTAATGCGTATTTGAGCCATTATTACATTTAATAATTCAAAGATGAATGAAGCCGGTACATTTCAGAATTTAAAAAAATTCAAACCGATGCATTTGTGTAACGTTTTAGTTGCATCGCTTTTGTTAATGGTTAATGCAATAATGACTTTTAAAATAAGTAATTAATATGCCAAGAAACTAATAAGAAGCTTCGTTAAAATTTACTATTGTATGCTCTTAGTAACTAGGACGATTACATAAAATAAGAATTATAGTTGTAATTGACGATAAGAGATGGCGCTACGAGGCTTCTGAATCTCACCTCTTTGGATATAATCTGATCGATCACCTTATCTTGGTAGGAGATAGACTTTGTAGAAGTTCTCTTATAATCCTTTTAGCTTTTGGCGAACAACTGAAGGGAATTGAAATCATTTTGTAGAAAAAAGCTCATTGAAAGAAAATTTTGTCCAGCGAAGACAATATTGTCCAAAAGTGATAGAATTTTGCTTATGTTTATAACAATCATGATAATTTATTATTGAAATTATGTGCAATAAGTGATCGCAGCCAGTAAACATATAAAAAGCGTGGTAGTTGTGAAACTAGATAGTGTTTTTGATAGAAGAAATTAATGCGAATTTGTTAAATTCGCAGTTTAAAAATGAATGATTATACAGTGGATTCATGGATAGATTATTAAAATAAGAATTCTGTTGTGATTTCGTTTGCTTTTAATATAGTAAGTATAATTTCATAAGCCATTGAGTAGTCTAAGCTAATTAAAAATCCAAAAATCTTAGTGAAAGCCATTCACTAGTCTAAAAATAACTAATTGAACTGAAACGGTCAGAATTAAAAATTGTTGGTAGTATCTGTTGTAGCAAGTTTGTAGTTTGTGGCCAAGATCGTAGAGCTCTGGACATAAGTGTTTCCGGGTTGTTCCAGTTTATAATTTGTTCAGTAGAACTACCAACGCATCCCTAGGGATTGTCTGATGGAAGTTCAGTCAGTTTAATATTGGATATTTGCATTCACGCGCTTGAGTGACTATTCTAGAATAGAGTTCCCAGCAAGTCGCTTGCTTTCAACTTTATCACTCGTACACGTATTACGGTGACACGTATTACGCTGAGGAAGTAGGTAGATCACGTCAAGTCTTGTAAGTAGTGAAACGTTGAATTAGAGCTAGCCGAGGACTACGTGCAAATCACAGATATTACGAATCTCTTTGCTTTAAATTTTATGTATATAAAAAAAATTAGTGATACCTTAAAAGTCATATACAGTAGATATATTTAAATAAGGTTCCTCCCGAAATACAAAATAACTATACTTATGTAATTTTCAAATGTCGAATAAGCATTTATTAATTGAGATTTATTTTATACAAAAGCTTTAAAAAAAAATTGTAAGATAAGCAACGAAGAATACATGCATCATAATTGGTATGTTTTAAGTAAGCAGCTTAATTATTTTTATGGTTCCGTTATAGTCCCGTCTAGTGACGTAGATACTTGGTATACGAGTAAGTTCTCGTCGGTTGGACAAGGTGCGTGAATCAGTTGTTCAGTGCAGGAAAATTATTGAGACGTTCTCAAATTTTCTAATCATAAAACTAATTGGTATTATTCATGAAGTTATTAATATTATTTTGTACAACGAAATATTTATTGTAATATGATGCAATTTTTTTTGTCAAATAAGTGCATATAATAGTCTGATTTTGTTTGGTATTAATATACCTAGTTTATTAAATTGCTTACAAGTACTCAAACTGTTTAAAAGTACGTAAACTGTTTGCAAGTTTTCACTTAATATGTCGGCATGGGCTGTGCGAACAAGGAAATATTATATACAGGAGTTACGTTTTGGAGATTGACTTAAAAGTATGAACTCCAGAACAGTTTCAAAATATTTCATTACGGTAGTAATAATCTTAAATAGGACTCATATTGTTTGAGGCTGCTGAAGCCCACCGTCCAGTGAGCGGTTAACATTCGCTAATTGCAATATATACTAGTAAATATACATTCGTATGTACATTTTTTTGAGTATCGTCGTTTGAGTTGTCGTAAAATCAAGCCGTTAAATATAACGGTTTGATTTTAATGGAATTGAATAGTTTCAGTGTAATTTTATATTTTAATGCGAACTTGTACGTAATGTTCCTTGATGTACAAATAATTGAAGAAGTGTTACCTAATTGTCTATGCCATATAATAAAATGCAAACTCGTCTCAAAAGTATATTGTTAGGTGCATATTTATTTATACATAGTTCGAAGAGCAGTATGTACCTGTTTGAAATATTACGGAGTACACGAATTAAAAGTAACTTTAATATATTCGCTTTTTCCTAGTAATAGGTGTATGGTGTTATGACTGCTATGTTCTGTAGAGTTAGGTATTACGAACTTGTCTATGCTTAACGTTGTTCCCATTTCGAATTGACAGTTGTAACGGAAATTTGTTGCCCTCATCGCGCAGAGATGGCGTTACTAGTAGAGTACAATGCACGCGAATGTATTAATGTACATGCATGAGCCGATAACACCCTTAGCAAGTACATAAAATATATTCAGTAGTCTAATATACCCCTTCTTTGCAAATGTAACTGAGCTCCAAATGTGTCTTAGCTCTTCAAATTAAATCTTCTGGAATTTTTACGCTAATGATAAATATCTGTTATAGCTACTTCACTTAAACCGAATATTTTCATTATAAGCCGAATATGTATGCTAAAACTAACATTACATAAATCATTGGACATTGCAATTATATTTCTGGCTAAACATATAAACTTCCAATCTATGTACTAATCGTATTAAATAAAAAGTTGTTATAAAGTTGTCTCGTTAATATTTGAAAAACTGTATTCCGAATATTATTTTAAAATTAATTTGTATACAATTCAGTGGATCATCATCTTGTAAATCACTTTAAAAACATGCTTCAATTTATTATTTTTTTGGATTCCGTTACTATGCAGAGATCAGTGGCTCTCAAAGACAATATCGCTTGCAAGCAATTAAAAAAAACCATTAAAATATAAGGTATACCAACAATCGTATGTAAGAAAATTTTGACGACTACATGATAATTCTGCTCGTAGTAGAGGCACTTTCTACACCAGCGTCGACTCTGCATGCTTTGTAGACCACTGATGTGAATCGATGTTTATCTATTATGCAGAGGATTTCCGTTTACATACATAGGTACTGAATCATAGCGGTGACCGTGTGATATGAAGGGATATTTACTTGATAGTTTACTAGTGGTTCTTATTTACCAATTATGTGACTACGAATATATGTGTGAAAAAAATAGTAGCAAAAAAGTGACGACGCCACTGCGCGCGAGAATCTAGTTACCGTTGTCAACCACACTCTTTCTGCCAGACTGTACACGAAGAACTATATCCATCACTGTACTAAGTATTAGTAACGTTAACATGGGCAAATAAATCACATAAAATATCGAAATTGAATTTCAATTTATTCCGAAGATTACATAATTTTCGTAGAACGTATCGTCAAAATGAAATTTTAAACTAACATCTTTATTATTCCTTGTTTTTTCTTTGTTTTATTGTTAAATATTAACAAAAACTTACAAACAGACGCATCTGCGTATAAATCTAACAGTTCCTTTTAAAATTAAAATAATCTCTACATAAGGTAGCGAATCTTAAAAAAGCTACTTTTTTATGTTTCCACAGCTATGTTACATTGCTTCGATCCTTCGGCGGCCAACAATGCTATACGACATATTTAATTCAATAGACTGCTATTCTATGATTCAAATTAACAGCCGCTTGTAAACCGTTCATCATCAATAATTAAAAGGAAAAATATGCGCTATCGAATGAACGCCGCGCCATCACATATTACATGAATTTCTTTTTTATGTGAAAAATATGCCACAACATTATCGACGCCAAGGCTTTCTCGTCAAACATTCGAGTTCTCAACAAAGGCTACTTTAGTTTGAACAATATAATAATCGAACCAATTTATCTGCTTGCCATATTAAGACGACTCAACCCACAATTCAAACAAAAAATTCATACGCTTACTTTACTTGTACTTCAAGCTATTCGGTAAATATGTACATATTTTGAACACACAAAGTAAAGTAGCCTCCGAAGTAATTTTTTTCTCAATCGAATAATCTATATATGTACTTCACTAATTTAATATTACACTTTATATATAAAATAATTATATACAGTCGACACTGTACTGTCAGCGTTGCATCGTCACATATATGAAAAAATATAAATATATGTATTAAGAAATATTATTGCAGTGTGCGTGACAGCATCGACGAGAACACCAAATGAGTTTAAAAAAAAAACTATTCCATCTCTGTCCCGCACACTACCGAAACACGCGAGAACTCACGTGCCCGACAGAGACAGACATATTTATTAATTTGTCTATTCTCCTTCAAACGTCCAATACAATCGGCAATCTCTTGTCACGCAGACATTACTATATGTTCAATTAAACTAGAGTTAAATTAGCTAAACGTATAAATAAAATATTAAATCATATTGTGCAGTAATAAATTCCTACGTATATAATTATGTATGTTATATCTGCATACGCTCTGTTGCACCGGCAGTGGCAAGACGTCGCGAGACGACCATTGTACCAAGGAAATTGGCGGGGGGTCCGGGGGTGGCGTTTAAATTAACATCTTGTCAACATTTGGGAAAGCGAAAAATTAACACGATTATGCTGGCATATCTGGATACTACGACAGCCGCTGCCGACTTACAGTACATGCAACGAGTGAGCAGCTTATCGCCACGATTTGGAAGACGGATGTGAATTTACAGCAAGTTTATGCTACATATAAAATTTCTTGGAATTCTTGACACGACAAATACACATATCGGACTTCGAGCCCTCCTTCAGACACGAGCGTAGTGGAAGATCTCCTTCACGAGACGATAGCGTCTCGACTATATGATGCAGGTATACATCAGTCAGATACAAGTACACGAATGGGAGGTAAGAACAAACTGAACTACCGAATCGATAGTTAATATCGATGTAACGTTTTCACGGATCAACTTTTCTGAATAGATTTTGATGTAAGTCGCTTTAGAGAAATTACTACACATTTAAAACAAAAATTATCCAAACAACAGCGAAACCAAAGTCGACATTAACGAGTAGTTAATAATTTAACATGAACGATAATTTTATATATAACATCGGCGAATATAACTTTGGACTAACATATTGCTTGACTAAAACTCAAGACAATAGTCACAATACTAACAGGACCACGGAGGGTGCTTTAGACTGGCAGCATTCTGGAGCACAGCCCTCGAGGAGGCACCGAGGGCAGCATATGTACAGCCACGACCACGTGGCCCATCATGGGTTACAGGCTCGTTACAAGGGTCATAGGCACTTTGCAATCACAGAAGCGAAATTATTGAAGTTGCAGTGTTCTTATTTTCGAAAAAATGACAATCAAAAATTACTAAATATATATCTTTAAGCCTTTTTACGAACACACGGTTATGTTGTCTGAAAATATTACAAGCCTTAGACGAATCGCTATAAGTATCCCTGAATTCTATTTTTATATGTAATTTATTTCATCTGTATGTATTTTGATTATCACCGTCCACTGTTCGATCAGTGGGTTACATAAAACGTATCAATGAATATATTTTAATTTTCAATACGTT
>DVPR01000878.1:0-12189 GCA_018239345.1 Oxynetra stangelandi | reverse complement strand
AATGAAAACTGCATTAATTTCCATGCAGGTATTTTTGCGTGGTGCATGTTCAAACATACAGACGAAAATCCTAAAATCTGTTGATTTGGCTTCTGTTGCTCTTATAAAGATGTTTGTTTTTCTTCAATATCTACGAGTGTGTAGAGTGTACAGACATCGGCCTGTTAATTCTTAAACTTCTATTCGAATGAGCTTAACATTTGAGTAATAATTATAATAATTAAGTTTCTATGTTTTTCTTTTTTTTCTTGTGCGTTGAGTTCTCGTTTCCGTAAGTGGAAAATTGTATACCTACGTCATATCAGCATTATAATTAATTTATTATATAAAATAATTTTTAATTACCATACCTATTTTACCTTCTTCTAGCATCGTCTACTTTCCAAGTCGTGGTGGGAACTTAACAGAAGGTAAACACAGGGTTCAAGTGTGGTCTTGAAACGAGAACTGAAATCACTGTTATTCTTATTCAACAGTATGGTATATTTACCGCACTGTTTTTATTATTAACTGCTGTTACAGATAATCATTAAAAATAATGGAAATTCCAATTTACGTTTTACCAAAAGTGTGGTTTATTTTTCTATTAGAGATTATTTTTATATTCCATCCCAATATCGAAATTTTTGTAGTTTAATGGCTTGCCTACAGAATTCTTAGCACATTTGGACTAGAACAACAAATGTAGTTAATGTAAGTAGTTAAGTAGTTAATGCCGCTTATCCTCATAAATGGCAAAACAGGGCTTTTATAATTGAGCCCCTTAAAATATTTTATTAATGCATTAATAGAAGAGCATGCTAATGACGTGCTTGAACAGGACTCTATGTATACTCGCTTGCTCTAATTTGATATTATTACATATAGGCGTTACCCTTATGTTTTCGAACATGATAACAAAGTGTGTTTGTATAAATTCGGTACAACAACGGTGATTGGATATAAAACGGATATTGTCGGTGTGGCGTGCGGGGGAAATAACCTTTTGTGGTCACTAGATAGGAGGATAGTAATACATTCTCTGTACACGCGCTCTTTACGATAGAAATGTTACACAAAGGAAGATGAAAGAAAAACACAATAAACACACGCTGGCGTTATAACATTAGTATTCGGTGCTTTAACGAGCACCCAAAAATATTGTTATTCTCAAGTAGGCACTATAAGTTTCGATACAACAACATTTCTTATATATACCTACATATTCTCTTATTAATTACTGACATAAAACCAACTCTTACCGGAGTAATATTTAAGGGTTGTGGTATTTTATAAATGTCACTATAAATAACATATCGACTCTTTACGTACCTACAATACACTTTATTCTAAAAGTACCACGTGTAAGCTTCATGACGAAGGGGCTGCTCTTTTATGTACTCGTTACGTACTCGTATGTTATTCGTGTTTATTTCCGTACAAATAACTGTGTCGTGATTTATAAGTCATACGCTATTATGTATTGAAGGCGGAAGGAGTTGATGACATACAAAAATATGACATACAACATGACATGACATACAAAAAAAATACACATATTTTTAACTTGTACTTTTTTTCATAGTAGGTAATCGATTTAATGATACATATCGCGTATAATATTAGTCAAGCAACAAGTTGCTGTTATCATTTATGTTGATCAATAATTACAATTAATGGTTTTTAGAAGCATTTGTTTTTTCAGTAATCCTTATCAAGGTGTTCATTTAGAGAGTTTCCATAGTGAGCCTGGCCTTGAAGCTGCACCTCAATCCGCCTGGAACAGCTTGGTGCATCATACTCTACCATTCTGTTAAGCCTGTTGCTTTAGTTATAGCTCATTAACTATTGCTTTGAAAGTGTCGAGTAGCGCGCAATGAAACTTGCTGTTAGTACACTTCATTATCACCGACCCTTTTGCAAAATAAATTCAATATTTACCTCATTGCTATTCCATGTACGCTCGTATGCAGAACCGATTGAAATCAACGCTGCAGTGATTGTAAAGTCAGCTATTTGCTAATTGATGCAGCCTTTGGATGGAAAATGATAAACCGATATACCAGTGTGTATTTGTGTAACAAATTCCATTACACGCGACTTGCTTCGACCTGATAACATCGTAGACAAAAACTGGCTAACTTTATCCTTACTAAAGTGTTATTTTGAACTATTTGTAAATAATCAATGAAACGCCTAGATATTACGTATTCTGCTTAGCCCAAAAGTGGTACAGGCAGATAATGCTATTAACATTAAGGCCGTCTTGTACGCCATTTCATTTTAGTTATACAGAGCAAATAAATATTTATACAACAATGTGTGTTTATTGGGAACGAAAAATATACAATATAATTTTTTCCCCAAGCATTTATAGTTATCCAGCACTGAAGTATTATAAGTAGGTATTATTATTGTACTTCTACTGAAGTAATATTAGTAATCACTATGATGTCATACCAGTGTTAACAAGATTACTGTGTCCTAATTGAACCATTGCAATAGATAATTGGTAATAAGACATGCCATTCATACATTAGCATTTGTATGTATTGAATTGTAAATCGTAGAATTGTGCAATGACAGGTGAATATATTAAAGTATATACGGAGAAACTAAAATGACAAAAAAATACCAATTTGAAAGCAGAAACATCTTTTATTCAGAGTATTTATTATATACGGATATTTAGAGGATTAATCAGAGTTTTACTATATTTAGTATGTTTGTATAACTTTTAAAATATCATTAGCGTTGACGCGTTTTATTGGTCGTCATTTTGTTTCAGCTGCTGAATATTAAAATTAAAAATAATCTCGTGGAATTGGTTAATTTCTTATATATGTTAAGTAAACAGTAACACTTAGAGAGGAAAAAGAAGAAAAAAATGACTGACTGACTGGCAAAAATGGTATAGACTGGAATTTAATTTAACACTAAAATATTAATTACATTATTACGATTGGACATACATATGTGGTGCGTCGCTCCCATAAGTATTATTGGTTCACGGGAATCCATCTGAAATATTACACGTCTACCCTTATAGCCAAAGAAATAAAACCCACTCTACCCATTGTTACGAGAACTTTGGGATCACTTTATTAGTTGAGATCCGTATACAAACTTCAACTAGCAGTAGAAGGATATCGCTTGTTGTTAACAGCCAGAAAACTTTCCTACGAGGGAGCGTCCCATTTATCAACAAACATAAATAGCCGTATATTACAATAAATCAAGAAATAAATAAAAATCATTATGTTCGTCGAACAATTACTTAATAAGTGCAAATGATTTTTACTGTTGTATGAATATTTTTATTTATATTACAATGTTCAATACGGCATAGAGGAGTTGTCTTGTTAATTTGTTGTTAACAGTGTGTTATAAAGTGCTATTTTATTTTCATTACATAAGATTCATCCAATCTATAGGAAGTAACATATATTTTTTAATTGCGAACATATTTATCATATAGACGTCTCATCTGGCACGTACCATACGGCTATTTCCAGTGTCCTCATGAACATGTCTAAGCATTCAATTTAGATATTCGTGTTTTATTTAGGCGCTGCATATCTGTCTTTGTATGTGTTTAGTTGATACACATAATTATACCACATGTTAGTGTGGGAGGGCTATGATTGATAGGTTGATACAACAACAATATAATCAAAAGGTAGTAAATTATTATAAAAACAATTAATGTTCATTAAAAATGTTAAAGGTAAGCAATAATTTGCAGAAAGAATTATTTTCCTAATCCCAGTTATTGTAATATTCATTAATTTAATACCGGTACCGAGATTCATACTGTTTCGTGTTAAAATTTCACGATCCAATAATTTCGTCCGCCACGAGCACATTTGTATAGAATCCATTATATCTTATTGGAAACAATATAACATAATGTGGACAAATTATATACGCTTAATATGTGCTACGAATTTATTTTTAGCTAACATTTTGTAACTATAACACATTTAACATACAAATAACAAAACAACTACGTTGTAACGTGAGGTATTTTGTTGAGATAGGATACGCGTACGCTTTTCTGATAAAACAAATGTCCCCACTCAAGGGGCCACTATCGGGGCCAACGTTGGTGGGTCGTTCATTCGTCTCCGTCAAGCAGCAGGTAGCCACATTAATATGGCCCTCAGAATAGTTTCGATACACTACAGTACTAGGATTTACAGACTAATAGTTCAGGCGACAAGCTCGATTTATAGACAGTATACAAATATAGAGAGAGAGAGATATATATATATATATATATATATATGTGCGTGTGTATATATATGTGGGTGTGTGTCAGTAATTGTCTACCTAAGTAATAATTAAATAATGGGTGACCAAAACTAAAGGTCCTGATAATGATAATGATAATAATGATAATGTATTCGTAATATTCAACCTTTGGAGTTAAATACCTCTTCTACCTTTATGTTCGAGTTACCGGTATTAAGACCTATACCGATGATATGCCTTTCTGTTTGTATGAGACAAATATGAAATTTAAATAGTATTTGCTACTCAGACAGCTCGACTATATAACTTATATAACTTATATTTGTATTTTAAGGACAGTGCTTGCATAGTGTTGCCAGTGTTACGATATGAAAAGTATGGCGCTCTACTATAGCACGAAGGGCGCACAAAGCCGAGGTACGACTATCAAAATATGACGTTCATTAAGTGTATCTGTGGACCTTACAATGAATATAATAATATGAATTTGAATTTGGCAGGCACTTAGCGTACCAACAGTTCATAAAGGCACCGCAAAGGTACCGCACCTGGGGTTGAATTTAGGTAGAAATTTAGTTTTACTTATTGAAATACAGCGATTATAGCATTTTAAACTGCTGACGCAACAGTACACAAGACAACCATATCACATAGTGTTTTAAGACCTTATCTTATGATCACATGTTGGTTCGAAAAACATTTTTCTAATATTTCAGACAACGATATAGTACTATTTGTTATTAATTTGCACACATGTCCTGCATTTATCATTTTCATTTACACAAAAGCGCAAATCTGTAAGGTAAATTGTAAATCTGAGCGAATATCGTAAATCGTACATTTAATGACTTCTTTTATCGCTCATGGCAGGAAGATATAATTTGAAGTTTTGGCAGCGTGCCATAAAATTTAAAAGACGCTTACAGAAGATTTGTTCGGCGTTTGAATCTTAAAACATAATATTCTTGATTAATTTTACAGCTATTCACTTTAACGTAGATAACAATTGCTGATACCTTACCCATGGTCTCGACAATTGGCAAAAAGTAAGAAAGAAAACGGAGGTTTTAACTGGTTGGAGGTCCGCATAAGCCTCTGTCGATTCCGCGGTGAAGGACATTCTATGATAGATTCCAAAATGTAAAAAATGAGATAATATTTGTAAACGAAATCGTATACATGACAAAACATATATTTTATTTATAACAACAAAGTAAGAGAGAGACACAAGTATAACTTTCTAAGCTTCGTTGATAGACTTTTAATTTTATGTTACATAAAAGTTGATTTTCACTGACTGCGATTTTACAGGACACTATCTGACATCTGATTCATATATTTCATTGAAAATAAAAATCACTAAAGGTATTTTTTCAATTCGTTACAGAAGCTGTTACCCTTGAAAACTAAGTTTAAATACTGCATATCTCGATTGTGTAACTATTACACTGTCTATTTAAACGATTTTAACGACACTTTTCCTAATTAGAAATATCCTCGTACCATATTACGAATAAAATCACAATAACGCCATGCAATCTAACATCAGTAATACTTATTTTATTTGCTGTTCGTAAATTTTATGCTCATATTATTCTATTTATCTACTTATACCTATTGCTACAGCTACCGAAAATGTTATGTATTTTATTACTCAATATATTTTATACACGACTTGTATCAAGCTATTTCTACCACTGTCACGTGAGAAACGACCAAAAGCGTTTGATAAATGCATGTACGTTTGAAAAATACTAACTCCTTTATTAGAGCCATTTCTTTAATAGTGCACTTTGGTTGTTTACTAAACATGGACATGAAACATGGAACTGAAAGGCTAATGAAAATTGACCATTAGCTACCATCATATATTTTTGTCACACTACCAAATAGGTATACTGCGTATATATAACACATAAATCACCAGATGTTAACATTGGACAAAGGCGCAAGCTTAAAAAGCTACCACTATCACTAGTTATGACATTCATTCAGTGTATCTGTGTACCTTATGATTAATAAAAATAATTTGAACTTGAATTTGAATTTGAAGGATCATTCTTAGGGCCGAATTAACATGTCATGTATCGAAGCCTCCAAAATACGTTACACTCGTTACACTACCTCGCTAAGCGAGGTAGAGTTGATTTTCAACAATTTCGTACATCGCTACCAGTATTCAGTTTTCAGCTTTAGAATTTATCTTAAAAACATTAAAAGGCACTAGTTCGAATTAAAACCATATTTAGTGTTGTTTCATGTAATAAAGTAGAAAAATAAAACTATGTTTTAACTTAAATTTTGTCCTTTATATCTCCCTTAGGTAGATACATACATATGTTTTCCATCAATAGCGTAATGAGTAGTAAATTGAATTTCCAAGTCCATCGCAATTTCCGATGTCGACATAAATGATGTATCCTAATTAAGTGAAAGCTAGTTCTGTCCTTTGTCTGAGTTTAGAGCTTTGTTCGGAAGCTCATTCGCGACGTTTCAGTGATGCGAAGCTCATTATATCACCATAAGCCCTCAACACACTGAAACATTCATCTAGTTGGTGGCGTAACAAATAGCATTTAAATAATGTTCTCAGACATAAGAATTATATATATTCCAATTATTTGCATTACACGTAGTTATTTGCTTCTAGTCACAGTAGTCATATTTCAATGAAACTCAAACTCTAATATGTATTTCGTGTCACGTAGGCAATCAGTAGCGGTGTGATGTTTAGTTTGCCCAACTGTCTTTCTTATTTTATATTCACTGTTCATCGCCCCTGTAGTGTGTAATGCATGTACATAAATTCCTTTTATCATCTAGAGTCGGGTGTCATGGGTCCGATTTCCACACGTAGAACAAATGCTTGAGTACATCACAAAAATAAAAATAAAATAAATAAATAACCGTCACGCCAAGTCCCTGGCGGGGTAGGCAGAGAGCACGGAGCGCCAAACATCTCTGTCGTTGCAAACCTGACGTGCTTCATCTACATTCATCAGTCTCTTCACACATACACGGCGGTTTCTGAGGCTCTTGACTCCCCTATGTTCTAGAACTCGACCTATTTGGTCGAGATAGGAGCGCCTTGGCTTCCCTCGACACCTACGTCCATCAACACCCGCGTTGTATATCCTCCTATAAAAACATTTATGTGTGTGTGTGTGTAGTTTATCGGCCCTGAGAAGATAACGAGATGTTCCAAAATAATATTTATTTGTAATTAGGACATATTCTGTTCTATTAAATGCTTTTACCGGTTTTTAAATATAATCACTACAGTCATTCCGATATAATAACTGTACGGAATGACTGTATCGGAATTTAATTCCGAAAATCAATATTTGTAGCACAGTGCCTAACATGATTCATGTTGTATTCGTAGCTTGGAGTATTATTACGTAAGCAATGTTTGACGATATCATTATTGTATGGAAATTCCTTATTACGAAACAAAGTAGCCGTCCGATGTTCAGTGGGTGGTATCGAAACACTGGTACTGAACTACTGCAGGACATGGATGTGTGGAACTAACATTGAATATACTGAAGTTCTAGCTCACAGTCTCTCAGTCTCCTCAGTGTCTGATAATCACGCATTTTTTTGTGCTCATGTGATCTTTTCACTGCCCTATTGGAATTGGACCGCACTGATTTATCCGATTGTAGGTATATAGAATAACTCGAATGGATTTTATGATATATCAATAACAGTATGTACTTACTACAAATCAATGTTTTAGCTTTACACCGTTATCAATGAAAAGTGCACACAAGAGGAAATGCATTAAAACGCAATGTTGGCGCGACTCCTCAACGTAACGCAATATTCTCAAAACGTAGGCAAACATCACTTTAGGTATATTGGACTTCCCGTTCGGTTAACTGACTGCCGCTATATACATGCAGTGATAGTAGATACTTATGTCTGTAGACCAAATCGTGGACAGGTAGAAATGTAAAAGTTGCGAAAATCAACTTTAAATGGAATATAAAATTCATCCAATTTTCTACATACCGCGCTTATGAAATTCTACATACTCTTAAAGATTTTACGAGGTTTTCTTTGAAGCATAGTTGATAGGGTAAGCAATTTCATAAATCATTTTACATTTTATTTACTTAGCCTGTTCAACAAGAGGTGGATATTAAAATAGTTAATTAGTGATTACTGAGACATCTATGTATTTTGTTCTGAATTTATATACTAATATTATTATTATTTTATATCGAAATACCGTGAAGAAGCATGTAGGTATACTCTACATAGGATATCTTAATTTATCTAGTAATGATTTAATCACAAACGAACTGCCTGCCCAATATTATCCAGGAAATTACCCAGTGAAAGATATAATAATTATCACTTGTTCAAGTTTTATAAAAAAAGGATGAAACATGCTATAATTTTATCAGAAATATTCAGAAGCAAATTAACTCCGGCAAAAGTTTATTAAACAACTGTAGTAGCTTCAAATGCGGTTTGTATATTTTGAAATGAAACTTCTCACATAATTCAGAATTTCTATTCAACGAACGTATTGTTCACAACAGTTGAACTATTTCTTTTCTTTAACATGGATAGTGATAAAATCAAAGCCGAATTGCGTTTTGTTTGTATTTTAAAAATATGTATTAAAGAATAAAAATATTGTTATATGAAAACAACAAGCCATAGTCACAAGTGACTGTAACCGCCCATGGACATCCATATTTGATCTCGAAACGGGACAGTTGCTATCAATTAATAATAATTCAGCGTTAAAAGAAATATTTACTTCTGTCAATGTGAAATTGAAGACTTAAAACTGAAAGAGTAATTTTAAATGGTAATTTGATTCGATAAAAAAAAGTTTTTTTAAAGGCACACAATTCAGTTTGTGTGCCTTTAAAATGTGCCTGAAATTTTCTAAGGGTTTACATATATTTGATAAATATACAGTATCTAAGTTATTCAACATTTTGTACTATTTACCATATTTCGAATCCATCCGGAGATAAAATCTCTTTTGTTACAAGTATTATTTTCTACGGATTGTGGACATAATATGTTGTTTTGGTCTTTGCCAATTCCAATTCTGATTAATGTAGTCTACCATCGTATAAAAATATTATTTGGTTGATTATAAAATTGGCATTTATCAGGCCTGCTAAGACAACATCAGATAAACGAGAACAATATACATATAATTTACACTGACAGATAATGAAGTTCATGACGACCTATACTTCAGAATAAAGAGATACTTCAAGTTGGTGATGTCTCTTGTTGTTAAATCAAAATAACTACGTACACTAATACATATTTTAAAAACCATAAAATTGCTTTGATTTTAAATTTTAAAGGTAAATTTTAAAAATACGTAAGTGGTACGTTGCGCGGCATAAATTAACAATGTTGACTGTTAATAAAAAGTCTTCGTTATATATATATGGCCAGATAAAATCTCAGTTTGACAAAAAACACCTAAATTTTGCAACAGATTTCGACAAATCCATAGTTGTGAACAGTTTTTCAAGCCGGGGATGGAAGCAGGTGGCCCCGGAACGTGGCTGGAATATCTACTGGTCTAACACTTTGAATTGTAGATCGATATTTAATATGGACAACGGTTACAGGTTACACGACAATCAGATAATAAATCATTTTCCGAATCATTATGAATTGGTTCGAAAAGATCTATTGGTGAGAAACGTACGACGTTACCGCAAGGACTTAGAGAAAGATGGGAACTCGATCGCCGAAAAAACCCACGTCACCCTCGCGAACGGTCAGAGCGTCACTAGCTATTTATATTTAGATTTGATACCAACAACCTTTATCCTCCCCTCGGATTACAACCTATTCAAAGAAGAATATCAAAAATTTCCACAAACGACATGGATTCTGAAGCCATGCGGAAAATCCCAAGGCGCCGGAATTTTCCTCGTAAACAAACTTTCAAAGTTGAAGAAATGGTCTCGCGAATCCAAGAAATACATACAGCACCATCTTTCCAGCAAAGATACATATGTAATATCTCGCTACATAGATAATCCGCTTTTGATCGGCGGAAAGAAATTCGATTTGCGTATTTATGTTCTCGTTACATCTTTTCGACCTTTAAAGGCGTACATGTTTCGGAATGGATTTTGCAGATTTTGTTCGATAAAGTACGATACAAGCGTCACGGAGCTCGACAACATGTACGTGCATCTTACGAATGTGAGTGTACAAAAACACGGAGAGGAGTACAATTGTCAACACGGTGGTAAATGGAGCATACACAATTTGAAATTGTATTTGGAAGGGACGCGCGGCCGAGAGGTGACCGAGCGACTATTCAAGGAGATACAGTGGATGATTGTTCATTCTCTGAAGGCAGTGGCACCGGTGATGTGTAACGACCGCCATTGCTTTGAGTGCTATGGTTACGACATAATTATTGACGATAAGCTAAAGCCGTGGCTCATAGAAGTGAATGCGTCACCATCGATGTCCGCTACGACCGTTAATGACCGAATTTTGAAGTATAATCTCATCGAAAATCTTTTATCGGTAGTACTTCCGCCAGATGGCGTTCCCGATGCACGATGGAACAAAACTCCCAATGATCGAGCTTTAGGGGATTTCGAGACACTTATAGATGAGGATTTTATGGGTAAAGGGATTTAGATGTTGTCCGTAGTGAAAATAAATGAAACGGTTTGTGGGTATTTATATGATTGTTAAAATTTTATTGATTTATTTATTGTTACTGTATAATAAAATTTTATTACAAAATGTAATATTTTTAATAAAACAAAAATATAAAGCAATATCATATAATATAAAAAAACGCCGCCAATAGTTACGACCTGTAACGGTGAAATTTATTGTAACGTGAATTGGCGTCCTCTCTCTCAATTAACTCTTCATCAATCAAAACATCGAAATCCCCTAGAGCCTCCTTCGTGGGAATTTTATTCCACCTTGCGTCTGGAATACCGTCGGGGGGCACTACAACCGAAACGATATTATCGATCAATTTGTACTTTAGGATCCTGTCATTGTGCGTTGTTGACTGCAGAGACGGCGACGCATTAACTTCGACGAGCCACGGTTTAAGGTAATTATCTATAATTATATCATAGCCGTAACATTCAAAGCAGTGGCGATCATTGGCCATCACTGGGGCCACAGCCTTTAAAGAATGAACGATGAGCCATTGCATGTCTGCAAACAGTTTTTCCGTCACAGGACGCCCGCGAGTTCCCACTAAATAAAAACGAAAGTTCTGTATACTCATTTTGCCGCCATGAAGGCTGTTGTAATCACCACCATGTCTCTGTACGCTTACATTTGTCAAATGTACATACATATTGTCTAACTCAGTAACACTCGTATCGTATTTTACAGTGCAAAATCTACAAAAGCCATGTTGGAATAAATACGCCTTCAAAGGTCGAAACGATGTCACTAAAACGTACAGCCTAAGATCAAACTTTTTTCCACCAATTAGAAGGGGATTTTCGATGTAGCGGGATATCACATAACTTTCTTTGCTGCTGAATTGAGGATGGAAAAGGGTTTTTGCTTCACGCGACCACTTCTTCAGCTTGGAGAGCTTGTTTATCAAGAAAATTCCAGCCCCTTGTGATTTGCCACACGGTTTCATAATCCAGGTGCTTTGTGGGGACTTTCTGTACTCTTCTACAAACATATTGTAATCAGCAGGTAAAACGTAGGTAACAGGTATAAAGTCTAGATGTGCGTAGCGTGTAACAACTTGGCCGTTAGGGAGAGTGACGTCGGTCTTCTCGGCTAATGGGTTACCTTCTTTTTCGAGTTCCTTCCTGTACCGTTTGATGTTCTTAAGTAATAAATCCTTGCGTGACAGTTCGTAGTGATTGGGGAAGTGGTTTATCATTTGGTTATCATTCATTCGATATCCACTCTCGGAGCTAAAGATGTTCCGACAGTTTTGTGTAAAGGACC
>DVPR01000877.1:0-12192 GCA_018239345.1 Oxynetra stangelandi | reverse complement strand
ACGGAATCTCTTTGTTCGGGCGCCGTAAGGGTTATTTAGTGTAAACAAAAACGATTTTTTCTTTCAATTTTTTTATTGCGTCACAAACACAATCTTCCGCGAACGCGGCCATACACAAAAGCCTAGTGTTTTGTTGTATTCTTTGTTTTATTTTTGCATACTTAAATATACGTTTTGAGACTATTGTGTTAGTGGAGTCAGGCTGTTGCCATGATTTTAGTCTTCAAAAAATCGTTCCACCGTGCACTTGCCTTAGAATATGTAGCTCGCATCTACACGCGGTTTGAGATTATAAATATCATGTTTTGTTACAAAAATATTTAAAATTCAAGTGATTTTTTTTGCATATGTACGTACACGATCAAGAATATAATGACGGTAAGTCTGAAAACAAACCATTCATAAAGTGCATAGAAAAGAAATCTACAGATAATAAAGGTAGATCTTACTAATTGACTTGATAAAAATTGCCACTTATTAATTATCTAAATAGGATATCTATTGAATATTAATATACATATACCTATTTAAATTCATATAAACCTCATTTAAATTTTCTTTGCGTATAAAATTAATGTATGTAGCTGGTATCATATTAAAGCATAAAATATGTGAAATAATATCTGTAAATGTTTTCTAAATCCAACATTAACTGTTTTAATTTCTTCATATATTATTTTCATGAAAACGAACCCTGAATTACATTGCATATATTACTATAACAAAATTTATTGCAACATTCCATCTAAATTTTAGTCAAGTAAATACTTATATTATAAACAGTCAAAAAATATACAAGTAGGTATTATACCATTTAAACGTTAGAGAAGACAAGATGGCTGCATTCCAAAGTCGTCCGGTGTAAAGCTCTACCTGGCTACATTAAAAGTCTTTCGACCTTATGTCTATGCCAATTAAGTAGAAAATCGTTTGCACATTAGTTAGCTTACACTTTAAACAATAAATCGGAACATTGAAGTTTTATATCTTACGGAATACGGTATATAATGCTTTAGCCGCGTATCCAAACAGCCGGTCGCAGTATCTCGCTGGTAGTAACTCAGACTCGTGTCCGCAGATAGCAGGCCCAACGCCCACCTAAACTTAATACCACATAACTCACAGTAGAATAAATTATTACTAGCTTATTCTTGTTTGCCGAGCTCCTTTTTCTCTAGGTGATACCTATTTAAAGACGCAAGGAATAATGGCGACGCTGCTCACTGGACCACTATACATAGATAGTGTATCGTTTATTTTATTCGAGCTCAATATTCTACAATGTGACAAAATCTTTGTATAAAATATATCTTTGTATAATTTATTTAAAATTTCAAGTTTAGAATACGCTTGCAGGTTTGATAAAATATTTTCATACGTGTTAATCATTACATTAACGTTTGGATTTTTTTATCTATCATTTAATCCTTAGTATTATTAGAGACAGGGTTCACAAACGCGGACCTGCAGTCTTGACACGTCTTAGAGAATATTATGGAAAACTCTGAGGCACGTTAAGATGTAGGGTGTCCCAACGATATTCACTTTCAACATTATGGCGAGTGATACTAAAACCGTACATAAATTTGTTAAGTCAAATGTATTTTAATATCTAGTCGAATCCTATAGCAGACCTATAGCAGTTTAAGTGATTAACCCAGTTTATATAATTTTTTTTATAAATAATGCGTCAATTAATTTTCAAAGTTCAAATTCAAATTTGCACTCTCTTACTTTGCAATTTATTTATTTTTTTATGCCTAACACTGTTGGTGACTTATAACGTTTATAATGCGTAGAACTCTACATAAATATCGAGGAATGTCAGATGATATAGTGGGCAAAACTAAAGGTTACTGATGGAATGCTCAAGTAGCTCGGAGTGGGTATGCAAATTTGTTTTTTTTGTATTTTAAAATAGTTTCTACCTACCTGCTCGTCTACATGATCAAAATGATTTGGAAAGGACGTCTCGCTTATAATGAGTCTAATCTATTTTTTGAGGATATGCCAAGAAGTTTATGGGTAGATAGATACCTTTACCTACTAATTTTAAATATTGGGTGCATAAGATTGCGCCCCAATAGTTTGGTTTTTATTTAATAGAGGCAGCCACTGGGCCATGAAGATCGTAGGATGTAACTACTATGAATCTATTTGCATCTATACAAGCAATAGAATGAAAAGTCTATTTTATGTTTCTCAAGAGAGCATTGAAAAGTATCTGCCTGCCACACCTACCTACTACTACTTTTACTCATGGAAAAAAACATGCTATTATAATCTTATAGTAATAGATAAAAGACAGTGGATAAAATATTGTGTCATCATTAATCGGAGCATGAGTAGATGATTCTGGCAGCTTATTTAGAAGCTAGAGAAAAAAAAACTTACTAGTTAAGTAGACACATATAACGTAGATTTTTCTCCGAAATTTATTTGTTTCAAAGCTAATACGTACATCTCTAAGTATATGTACGTTGGTAAAGAACTAGGTAAATATATAATATTTCTAAAATTTCACTGTGTAGGTACTCACATATGTACGTGCATATGCCAATAATATCAATAAATTAGATTTAATTTATTTCGGTAGTTAATGCTTGAAATGCAAATAAAGTTACTTTTCCAGTGAGTACCAACGATACGTATTCTATGAAAGTTTATCTTCTTGTATACCTAATATATGTACCTAGATATAACACTAAATGTGTTATATCGCCGACGACAGGCGTATGACTAAGTGGGCACTTATTAGATTATGTAGTTAATCCTGTTAGCTTATTTATTCCTATCATCAGTAGTATTGTATTAGTTATTCAGTACCTACATAGAAAACGGTCTTAAGACAAAGTGCGGAGACTCGTTAACATATGCCTATTGATTATGAAAAATTTAATTGCCATCAAAAGCGAGACGTATATAATATACATCGAACATTTATTAATTACACAAAAGGATACTTGATTCAACAGAACAAAGAAGTCGGGTGCTTGATTGTAAAATAAAAGAAAGACAGATAGCTACAATGATCCAATCACCGCATGAATGCATATCATTCAATCAGACGCATCCGCGCTAAGTGCTAAAAAACGTTCAAGGAGTTTTTTTTTTCAATCGTGAGTGGGCTCAGGCAACGTTGCCAAGGGCTTTTATCTCAACGTGATGTATACTCTGTCACGACAGCGGACGTGACCGAAATATAAGGCGATTTATTTTGGACCTTAAATTAGGTACTGTGGTGTGTTTCGATTCACAAGAATTTCTTTTTTTTTTTTTTGAAATTATGCACCTACATCAATATATCCCTCACATCACTGGTGTATCTTATTGCACGACTATGTATCACGCTTTTTACAGATTTATTGTGGTAAGCCTTTTATTCACCTGGGCAGACAGCGCCGCCTTGGCATTTCGCCATTCGATATTCTTGCAGTGTTGTTTTTATTTGAGTAACTACCCAAACAAACTATACACCTTGATAGCCTTATATCCAACAGCTGACTGAATTCAGAAGATAGTTTTAGAATGACTGAGAAATTAAATTAAAAAGCAATCATAACACATACAAGAAGGAATTGAAACAAGCGTTTTTATATAGGTAGGGTTATGTTAAAAAAATCTGATGAAACACAAAAATAGACCCATTAATATTAATACAATGCATTTCGCTCAAGTGCATAGTAAAAGGTAACAGCACTCGCTCTATCTAATCTGAACTAGGCTTAGTAGATCTTAGTAGGTAGGTGCGAGTGGATATTTAGAGGCGGAGTGGTTGGAAGTGGTTCCAAGTTGCCATCCAAGTTATGGACACTGCAAATAATGTATTGAAAACAAGCGACGATAAAACAACGAGGCGCGAACTTCTACATAGAAATTGAATTTGTGCGCGTGTTAAGAGCTATTGTGATCGGACAGTTTTGCTGGTACTTCTCTGTTATTGCTTTTTCCAAAACGCTATTGAAAAATTTTGAGGATACCATGAAGCATTTTCAAGCTATCGTCTCTCTCATTAATTTATTATGAACCAAGTCAGATTAAATGTTGATTGAAAATATTTATTAAAGTAGCTACCTATCTATTTAAATTCCGATATAAAAAAGGTTAACATTATTCATTTTTACTAACTTTCATGGTAACAACTTATAGATATGTTGAGAATAAAAAAATACAGAAGTGATCTTTTCCAATTACTCATATGTTTGTTTCTTCTAATTATTTTCCGTAAAAGACTATTGTAATGAAATTTTGCATCACAACATACCATCATGAGCTAATATAATGCTAACGTGTGTGTAGATAGGTACTCACCTGTTTTAACTAATTAGTTTCACAAACAAGTATCACTCGCAAAGGGGAGACCACAAGTCATGTAAAGTCTGGAAAGTTTGCTTACAGTTCCATACATTATATACATAGGTACGCCTCAAAATGTGTGCTTATCAGCAAACCTCAGAGCAAATACACTTGGCTCCCACAGAACAGCTATACTAATTGAAGTAGGTAGATACGTAATAATAGCCGATAGATACCTGACCTTTCCTTTTCATTTACCTTAAACAACGCGCTGAAAATAAAGCTTATGAATAATTCGAAATAACTCACTCAGTCGCCTCAAGTAATAACAAGGCAAATGCAATGCAATCACATGCGCCGGCGCAGTTGATTCAACAACATTTAAGATACAACTGAATATATCCTGATATCTCCAGATCTACGATTCTAAGAAAGTGAACCTTAACTGAGAGAAATAAAGTGTGAATTGGAGGGACTCTTCATAGGTCTTATGCCTTATCCCTTGTAATAAAGCAAGCAGATTTATAAGACACTGAACGATGTGTAGAATATTGTTTTCGATCCTGACATTGGTGTTTAATGTCTTTGTTGCGGCGAGATTCCGCTGCGAAAGCTATGGTAATAATGTTCAGCGACTCCTAGTGCCACATTCCCCTAAACTTATCGAATTATTTAATGTAATGATCTCTGAAAGTATCCAAAGGTTCCACGCTAACGTCACAAATTTACATCTTTATAAATGTCGATATATACTTAGCAATCCGCTGATGAACGCCGCTTAGAAAATATCTAAAAAATGTGTTCATAAAATAAAAGAAGATTGAATTATAACACCAGCTGTATATAAAACTAAAGCGTTAAATGATTAACGATTAAATAATAAGCCACCGCGCACTCGTAAAACAAAGATTAACATACAGTTACGAGTATAAATAGCCTATAACTTTGATTTTTACGACTAAATAATCGTAAAGGAACCCTCGTTATGCGGACGAGTTGAAATGTCGTGGGTTGTCCGAAGACAAGTCTAAGAAGGTTTTGTTCTAAATTCGGTTGGGTTTTAATCGCGGACAATGCAAACGGCAGGCCGAGTTGATGCACTTTTATTTTACGACGCACTCGTAACATAAAACGCGGAACGTCTCAACAACGGTTAAAAGGCTATTAGAGGGAAAGAGACGCCAATACATCCCTGCGGTCGGTCTTTTTCGTGTCGTGACAGTGTATTTTTACACGATATACAGTATGTTCAAAATGATTTGTTTTCTTCTTTGCATTTTAAAGATTTGTTTAAGAATTTCCTGAAGAAAGCTTAAACATAATGCATTTTTACAGGTATGTTATGCCAGCTGTTATTTTACAACACAATTAGAACACATTCCTTACACAGTCGAAAAATGTAAATTTTTAAAATAGTTAGTTACCTATGACCATAAATCAATGTCTTTTAACGTCAGATGATTATACTGTTGGGTACTTAGAACTCGTAAGTCGAATATAAAGACATAAATTAATGCACGAGTATGCAGCCCGTGTAGACTTGAAAACAAAATTCTATTAAATTCCTTTTTTGGCTAGTGTTTATTAAGCATATACATATATTTTGCCTGTCAGGGAAACAGGTAACGTCAGGTTTTTCGGTGACAATTAGAGGCTCGAATTACGCTTCACCGTATTGTAAGTCGAAAATACCCCTTACCGTTCGCGGTCGGAGCGGCCGGAACGCCGCGCAATTAAACTGCTGAAATTTTAACCGTATCTAGTATAAATTTAATAAGGATGGGCAATTGCGAGCGCCGGCCCGGTTGTTTAGGTTTGGCCAAAAACCAAAATGAGGTCTGCGGAAGTACATTGTCGTATATTCATGGAGGCTTGTAGGTGGATTGGAACCCGAGTTCGGTCGTATTGCGGTGGGCGACTGGACGTCGTGCGTGATACCTATACCCACTTAGGTAGGTACATAGATAGATAGCGACTATATTATAAGTATTGCTATATAGCTGGGTAGGGAGGCTATATTTTAACTGATTAACATGTAATAATATTCAAAGTTCTTTTGCACTTATTAATAATTAAATGTAATTAATTCAGCATTTGTTCTAAATTGAAAATAATTCATTTCTATACTCACTCACCTATATATATACCTATGTATGTATGTTCTTTTGAAATGCATATTGAGAATAAAGTACCTAGTTTTCATTTATTTTTAGACATCAACGCAAAGTCATGTATTTATTTAAACTATTTTGAGATCTTAATATACTTGTTTAATTAAGTATATATATGTATATGTATGTACTACAGCGAAATGGCGTAGGCTTAGGTCCTAGTAGTTCGCTGTGTGGCATTTCGATGTTCCGGTTCAATAATAGACATTAGTTAAATTAGGTACGGAATATATATTTGCGTGCACGCTAAATGCACGCGGCTGAATTAACGAGCGACCGCAATCACGACACTCTCAAGAAATAGAGTTATTGCTGATAAATCCGAGAGATCTCGCCGCGATTGCCCGCACGCTTCTTACTGCCGCGATATTGTTTAGTGCTCGTTATAAATTAAAAACATAACAAATTTTACCATCTGACGCATATTTTTACACAAAAAAAGTAACCGTAACCAGGCCTTGGATTGATCTAGGCACTAGAAAACGTCGATAGCAGAAATACATTTGAGTATAACATTATAGGTTTGCAAGGACAGAGATGTTTAGGCACCTGGTTAGGCACCACGCTAGGCACCTGACGTGACGGTTATTTATTTATTTATAAAATTATAGTAGCTACCTACTTACTTATTATGTATGTAAGGTAGGAGGTACCTAGGGTGATTTCGAGAGGTAATTTTTTTTTATTGTTTTCAGTTTAAAATAATTCAATAACATACAAAAATTCTTCATCTTATTGTATACTTACAAAAACTTTATTTACTTTTATTCTTATATAAAATTAATTTCAGTGTACCTACCTACTTAATTTTACTAATGTTTCCTTTTCATTTGCATATCAAGCAGTGAATGAATGAAGTGAGCATTCATTTCAGCACGACATATCAAGCAGTTTCCTGTCAAATATAACCCCCAGATCCTTAATGGTATGAACTTCTTGTAGTTTTTCTTGTGAGATATAATATGATGATGTAGTTAGGTGTAGTTTTCTCGAAAATTTTATGTGATAACATTCCTTGATATTTATGGACATGCTTTTTTTATTACACCATTCACAAAGTCTATTCAGATCATCTTGAAGAAGCCCAATGTCTGCTGTTGATTGTATACGTCCTAATTATTTATACATATATATATATATAATTGGAACAATATTGATTATACATATATTTGAATACTGCTATTCAAATATATGTATAATCAATATTGACGTAGAGACTTAAGTATATCTAAGGTTATTAAAATGTAATTTTACGTTGTGATGTAGGTACCTACCTACTGATTTCAGAACTGAAATACTAAGCGCAATATTTTGTTTCAATTTATTGCTAGGAAATAACTTTATCATGACCTCGTTTCCAGTTATTCAGTGCAACAAATTCTCTTAAAACAAAACGTACCAAATAATTTGTAGAGCAACCTGTTTGCTAACAGTTTATACCCACTAATAGGTACTACACAAAACCATAAAACTAACAGAATATTACAATCGCCTACATTTTAATTGTACGACGAAACCGAGATTCCGTCGAACGGCGCGTAAACGTCGTGAATCGCCCGATAATAATGAAAGTGATGGCAGTGACGCCATCAGTGTATGAAGCGCCCGTTTCGGCTACATAAACAGCCCGTATACCAAATAACCATATTAAAATAAAACATTGTCACATTCCTATTCCAAGGGGATAAAGTTCATAATGGAACGCGACGAGTATCACGTAAATAGGTCACCCGTATAAGTCCCCTCTATGCGCGGCGGGAGGGGCGCGTACGGTCGGCTCACATGCACGAAAACAAAATGGCCGACTTTTTCTCACAGCTGATTCGATCACTATTCACCCGTATCGCGACAGGTTCAGAGTGATGCGAAATGGTGGTGATGTTTTATGTGTTCTGTTACTTATCCCGTTTTAGTAAAATTCTTTAACAATTAATTATTATTGTCATCAAAATACATTTGTCTTTGAATATGAAACAATTTTCATTTAAGTATATGAAATGCATTTGTAAGATAATATTAAGATATAGTTTACAATTAATTTACAGTTTAAATTTTTTTGGTCTAGAAGTGACATAGGTATTCGTATATTTCAAAGCTGATCAACGTTTATATATTTTTTTTACTTCTTTCTAATACTTTTATTACCTTCTTTTCATAAAAAATAAAGCTTAAACATTTTATTAGAATATGTCTGAATGTATTGTAATAAAATTTGACCGGTTAATGGGAAACCTTGACTTTCTTATTTAATACTAAATTACGATATGGGACCGAAAATTAGATTGTTTCTTTTGGCAGACACCGCTCACTCGCATTAATATTTATTAATGAAGTACACATGAAATAGGCAGTCACAAAAATCAGTACTAATCCCGAACATTTTGACAAAATATCATAATAAGTAATAGACAAGTAAGTAACATTGAGTATGACAATAATTGATAGGTCTATATGACCAGCATAACCAGAACCAACATAAGCAGAATAATATGCTTGGCTAATATTGTATTAAAAAAATAATTTGATATATCTTTTGTTGAATTATTCCTCGAGCACCATGTGAACCGCACTTTAAGCCCAGTGACGCTACTCGGATATTTTCAGCCGACGTCGCTGTGTCGACCGGCGCCGACTGTGTTCTTCCTTTTTGTACGTTCGTCATTTCTACAGATAACCACTAGGTAGTTCTGTTATTGTATGTAACTGTGATAGAAAAATATAATATGTTTTTATAAGAAACGATTGCACAAACTGCTCCAACATCAATGTTTTGTTATTTTAATGCTGGATACAGAATCCCTCACAGAATGAGATTGGCAAGACCACACCGGCCAAAATTACGTACGAATTCTTTAGAGATGTGGAAGTTTATAAAATCGTAACACAATTTCGTATTGCGTCTGCATATGTGCTTGAAACAGTCGAAATATTGCGTTTAAACGCTCAATCAAATATGAAGTGGGTAACAGTTGAAACAAAACAGAAAATATTTAAATTAAGTATAACCGAAGAATTAGATACAATACCGAGGCGATTTTTTAATTAACCTAAGCAGGTGTCTACTTACGTAGGTACGTACGTGTATAAACTAAAGCGTTTTATTTTCCGAACATAATTTCAAAGTTTCAAGGCCGCAATTAAAAAATTAATTTCAAAATGTTTATGCCATTCGTTCCTCTTTACTTAATTAAAATGCACGAACTAATTGCTTTTGCTTAAAGCTTTATAAGTAAATACGAAGTTACTTACATGTAACAAGTTATACTTATTAATAGAAAATTGGTGAACTTATATCAGACAAAGACATTAAATATAGCTACATATATATATTCTGGTAATAGTGAATATTTAGACGTAAATATTTCCTTCGATTTTCCTGTTCTGGTAAAAACGTGCATTATAATAGAGGCCTATGTTTTCGTAAGTTTTATATAAGATGTGGAAAACATTACAGGCGCTTTCTTGAGATAAAATACTATTATTCAAGGCCAAAATGCTTTAAATACTCCACAGTTTCGCAGAACTATTTCGCGATATTGAGTATATACTACCCTGTAACCATAGGAATGCTACATTTGTAAACCAGGTAACAATCCTTACACTTAGCATTGAAAGTCAATCATAGTGTTAGAATTATAACTCTCTAGATCAAATTAAACACACGAATGGAAAATGGATAGCCTATTATTAATAATACTACTATTATGAAGCAAAGAGATGGATAATTCTTAAGACGTCCAACAACGATAAAGTGGATGACTTAAACTCGCTTAATCCTAGCGGACTATGAAAAAACTAAGAACAGGGAAACGTAGTCGATATGCTATTATATACAATATTAGTTTTCATTATATGTAAACGCACGCGACTGGCGGCATACTAAGCGGCCTGCCTAACAATGGTGGTGGCCTCACACGAAATGATCGCTCGCGTTACTTTTGTATCTGCGTATCTACTATATTTCAACTCCATTACCGCGCCCGATAGCTTTCCTAGTGTATGTAAAACACATTCAAATAAGTGTGGGACGTTGGTGCGCAGTCGACTGTAAATCGACCGAGACTGCTGGATGTTGTAAGGGAAGGAAATTGGTCGACAATTTCTCGGAAACACGTACCTATGTAGCTACGATACTTTTATTACATAAGCAAAATGTAAATCACTAGATCCAGATAGAAGACGTTTAAACGAAAACTTTGCAACGACCCGCTGTGTTCTTTCAGAAACAAACGCACAACACATAGGTATATCTAGTTATGTGCACGGAATTGCAGTGGTATAGGTATTTTATCTACCTAATTCATCGATATATGGTAAATATAGATAAGTGTTGAGTTTAAAGCAACCAATGAAGCATGTAACAACCGTTTAGTTAGCTATTAGTGGATAGTTAATGAGTGATACGAAGTGTCGTTTCGATTATATAACTGGCATAGCATCATGATATCGGAGAACTCAATAAAACGATCACGCGATTACCGACCTCAAAGTGCTGGTGTGAAAACAAACAAAGTGCGCGGGAGTTGAATGCTAACAACACCCAGCGGAGGCGCCTGTGCACGTGCCGCGTCTGATATCCGTCGACAAAATTTATTTTTATTTACACTTTATGTCCGGGCTGAGCGGTGGATCCACGCCGACGACGGACAAACGGCCCTCGACGTCTCCGTTGAATGATTAGTGGACAGTTGTCTTAATTTTTTTGGCCGGGTTTATGGAATTTTTACAGCGGTTCAATACGCCCCACAACAATCGGTATTATTAGATAAGGGTACGTACAACGTTCGCCGGAAATAGAAGTTGCACTGAAAGAATTGTTCAGTTTACAAGACAAAAAGGTTAGGTTAGGTTCGTTTTTAGAAGAGGGGATTTTTGACTGACGGCGTAGGTGGCAGACAATCGTAGGAAATGTGGATGCTACGAGCAACCATTTCTCAATCTCTTTGTAGTTTTTTTACTACACCCCACTGGGCTATACCAATATGAACAATAGAGAGATAAAAAATTGAATTGTATACTGTTAAAGGATTGGGTAATTTACAGTTCTGTTATTGTTTGTATATTTGCACAAATTGCATGGAACGGTAAAGGGTGCAATAAAAGGATCCTAACTGGTAGACAGTTAGACCTTAATTTATACCTGTATTTCTTATGTATGATAAAAAAATGCATACTTTTTAAAACATTTTTCAGTTTGAATGTAATATCATAGAGCAAGCAAAGAACTTTATATCCTGTGCGTTCAAACGTGCAGTACAAACTTATAATGTTTATGAGGACTGAGTTTAATGACATCAAATAAAAACTAACTACTTAATTGAATGAATAAGAATTAGATCACTAAAAGTAATGGACATTTGACTTATTATATTCGGACTTATTTCTCAAGGGAAAGGTTCAAAATTGGTGCTGACGTACCGGAATATCTTACATTTTATTAATATCGAAATTACCTTGAAAATTAATGTCTGTTAAAAACGGAGTAGGTACTTTTCATTAGTCACGACAAATTACGTTAATATTAAATATTTAATTATCAAATTTAATATTCATATTATTGTGATCGCAGTCCATCATTTGTAGTCAGCATTTTCTAGCTAGTAGGTAGGTACCTACTACTTTTAGTCTCATAGGTACATTTTTTCCGTGTTTCTTATGAATGATTTTCTTTTTCTTTAGCTACCTTATATCGAATTTGTTGCTACCTGCTTCGTCTAAAAATTGA
>DVPR01000876.1:0-12193 GCA_018239345.1 Oxynetra stangelandi | reverse complement strand
CTTACAATATTTGAACTGCAATAAGAATATAGAGATTTCCACGAAATGGAAGTGTGAAAACTTAATATCTTGCACTCGACGCTCGCACCGGTTGGAGTTTTTGACTGATACCTGCATTATTAGCTTTAATATTTAAGATAGGCATATTTCTCTCCTTCCTATAGTATTAGAAGTAGGTAGGTATAGAAATAAAGCTACAAAAATCTCATATAGGCTATAGTTTAGAGATACGCTAATACACAGCTGCATACAAACGGAGATATTCTAGAATAAGCCTATTCCAAAGTACTTTAAATGGACGAGTACACATGATAAGTTAGTGAAATTGCAAATGTCGAAAAAGGTTTTTCAAGATCATAGACAGTTGAAATCCTTAGTTTATTTCCACCCTTATGGAGGATAGGACTGGAAAATACTTCTTTGTACAAACTATATGTATATATGTATGTGAAATTAATTAAATGTTACGTACTACTGAGATCCATTGCTAAAATTGAATGTATGACATCCGGCCAGGAGTTTCAATTGAATAGCAGTTACATTAAGTTCTAAGATTTCTACGAAACCTTCCCATTGAAGATTATATCAGTGATACTTTAGGGGCTTAAATGTCTGATTCTTACTCCAAGTTTCTGGGGTTTCCATCTCTAGCATATTTCGCCTTAAAAGATTAAATACACTTTCAGGTTAAATAACAAATGCTACAATTGTGAAAAAAGATAAGTGCAAAAAATCTATACTTGGACAACTCACATTCGATCATCTGATCTCAAACTGGGCACAACAGATGCTATCATAATGATTATAATATTTTTAATAATAATTACATAATTATATAAATAAATAAATCTAGCACGGCTAAACACTAGCGATTATCCCATAAATATCCCATAAATATTTGGTTCTGAATAAAACTGACAACATCAAGCTCAACAATCATTTTCACTGTCACAGAAATTGCAAAAACAATATCCGTCCGATTTCTAGTCATAAATTTGGAAACGTCACCGACTTTGCGCGCGATACGGCGCAATTGATTAAAGTAAATTAATACGCCCCATACAACAGCGAGGTGAATGTTTGACAATTTGGAAGAAATAAACTTGTCAGCGGCAGAACAATGAACGGGCGGGGTTTACGGTCGCGTCACACTGCGGTCGACTGACGCTTCCGGGCCGGGATTTAGAGATGTGCTTTTTGTGAGGCACTGAATCGAGTAATTGGCATGTTATTATATTTTGGTTTTGTTATTCGCTCGTTATGCAAAATTATTGCTATAAAACTATATACTCTGTGGCACAACGCGTGCATAAATTATTTTGCATAAATTATGAGCTTGTGGTTATTACATTTTATATTATGCATTGCGTCCAATTTAATTTGTTTGCCCTTTTCGCATAACGACGATTTTCGTTCGTGGTTCGATTTCCAGTCGCTCGGAAAGAATTTACATGTATAAAATCGTTGTCGTTTCTCAGATGAGTGACTGCATATGAGTAAGCCTTCTTCAAGCAGTAAGCAAACGAACGTGAATTGATCACAGCTACCCAATAGAAAGCTCTGCTTAATACCAATATTATCCAATATCATAATATATGTGCGAACATGTAACATAAACCTAAACTTTACAGTTGTTCGAAATGTTCTCTATTGGCCTGTGGACGAGGACAACTTAGTTCACAGTGCAGCAGACTGGTCTAAAAATCATGATCGTAGGACACCCTCCAATGGGACAATGATATATTATAATCTAACCTAGACAGAGCTTGTGCTACGGAAAAAAGATGGGTGAAACTGGGACATGCATACATATATATACTTATATACAAAGATTTTTGACATCCTAATATAGACCAAATGCTATATATATATATATATATATATATATATATTGAATCATCATGTGAACCCAGCGTAATATAAACAAAGGGTATAACAAATTTGTCGCTATTCAAGTCCCGTAGGCGCTTGACGACGACGATTAATTCCTACTGACTACGTTTGAGCAATCGGGCATTCTAAGCAAACGTGTCCTTTGCAAGTTCATTGAACCGTATTATTAGTTATAATTTTAATTAATTCATTCATTCATCAACTATACTAATATTTTTGTAACACGATATAACAATGCATCCTATGATTACTTTTTAGGTTTAGAATATTTGGTAAAGTAAGTATAGACTAAAATGATATCTATTGAAGAAAAATTTACATTACAAAAATTTTTTTCGCATAAAAAACCTCTGATTGTGCGAACTATTTTATGGTGCTTAGAATGTTGGGTTTTAAGTATTACAAAATGGGTTTTCACACTGTTGCAGTACATCATATTTCTACTGTGTATACATAAATAAATATTAATTACCCAAACAAGCTGGCTTAACCAAAACTAGTAACAGATGCTTGTAATTGAGTTTCAACGAGCGCTGCTTAAATTTCAGTTACAATATCATGATTTCGTCAAAATGAATTTATCTCTTAATTATACTTCCAATAACTTCATATTCAAAGTTTGGATTTTTCATCAGTGACGCTTCGTGAAAAAACTATAATTAAATATATTTTGTTTTGTGTTATTTATTGGTTATTTTTAATTTGCATAATGTTTAGTTGAAATTTAAGCCTAATACTGAGCACACGTATTTCATTGTTGCCAACTACACCCAGTAAGCAACAATTAACTTTATTTCAATCACTGTACAGTACACGTGTGATGTAAGTATTTCTAGGTAATTGGATTGAAAGTTATCTAAAAATTGATCCCAGTACTTTTGGAAGATTGATTAGAAAAAATAAATAAATAACCGTCACACCAGGTCCCTAGCGGGGTAGGCAGAGAGCACGGAGTGCCATACATCTCTGTCCTTACAAACCTGACGTGCTTCGTCTACATTCATCAATCTCTTCATACATACACGCCGGTTTCGGAGGCTCTTGACTCTCCCATCTTCTAGAGCCCGACCTATTTGGTCCAGATAGGAGAGCCTTGGCCTCCCTCGACACCTGATTAAGATTTTGCATTATTGAAAGATATCGTCCACCTAAACGTTCGTTTGCTAATTTTGTATCGCATTAAATTCAATTTCATGATCGTCAAAATCATATTGACATCAATTTCTGCTAATATACGCTGTATAAACTCCATAAGCGCAATATAACTATAGAAAAAGCTGGAGGAAAAAATTCTGGGCACATCTTGTAATAGTGCTAATCATAACACTTAGTTTAGAATCAGAAGTATTTTAGATATTGCTATCTATGGACTGGAGTAGACATATGATGCCATGTATCTTACAATTGGGTATATTATACAACAGAATATGTTGGGTAGCTAGTGCTTAAATTGCGCTAACCTGATATGGACTTGCTGGATATATACCTATGTTAAATAATAAATAATAATAATAAATAAATAAATAATAATGTATGTGTGTTCAGTAATACTATACCACATTGCAACCTCCTTTGTATATGGTTGTACATTTATAATTTCAGCAAGTACCGAATATACTTGAGTATATAAGACTTAATATACTCGTGTGTATGTGACAAGGCAATAGTTCTAGATTTTTCAACATAATGAGACACACGGACTTTGTGAAAACGCCTCCTTATAAAACTCCTATCAAATCATGTGTGTATCAGACTTTATAGAGTGAGATAGGACCTGAAAAATATTGCCGGGCTCGCAGTCTCTACATTGCGTTATGTGGAGACTGTATATTGACAGGGATGTTAGAAAAAGGTTGTTGTCATGGATAAGTTTTTTTGTCGATTTCAGTGTTGTTAAAATATTAATATGAATTTTGTTTTAATACATAATAGGAATTTTATATTCAACATTATTTTCATACACAATTTATTGTGTCGAAACAAGTATTTAGAATCGAAGCAATTTTTTTCAGTCAGCTTTATTTTTTTCACGCACGACTATTTGAACCTACACTAAGCAGAGCTTGCGGTATGGTAACCAAACAGCCGATAAACTATATACATGTATATAAATATGTGTAAATATTTTTACACCTAGACACCGAACCAACTTTTGTGCTCATCGGCCAAATATTTGTTCGACACCAACGGACCAGTCATGAACGTATGCATATTTTTTATAGCTTTTTCTATTATTTTAAGCCTGGACTAACATCAAACTGGTAGACGGTTACATGAGACGAGTTATTGTTTGAAGACCAAAGAACGAGTATGTTAAATGTGGATAATATCAAATAATATCGTCTTACAAAAGTAAATACGTTACTTTAACAGACAGCAATCTTGATAACACTATCATCGTGATTAGCTAAATGAGAATAATATAAATATAATATTTATCAAGAAATATTTTCCTACATTCAGGTCGCTTCATTTTTTCTCGCGTTTCCTCTCACGGCCCACATATATTCTCTCGGCTCATAAGCGCCACTATCTGGCATCTTTACGATCTTTCTTACGTGGAGGATCTTCATAAGCTAATATATATTTTTGAACATAATAACTAACACTTTATGAAATTATTAATGTAACTACATTATTGTAAGGTTTGCAAGCGATGTTTTTGCAGTCACCTATTAGAATATGTATGTGTACTACTGTATGTATGTACTATAGGGTACGTTAATATGATATCAATTACTTTTGAGACTATAAGCATTGCATTTCATTAATATTAGATCGAAAAGTTTATTAAGATTTGATGTAAACGTTAAAGGGACCTCACACAAACAGATTGTGTATTTTATTCAATTTTATATGTCTTCATACAATCGTCTTCATTTAATATCTTTATTAAGACGCATAAGATGATAAGATTTGCTTAATCGATAAATCGTCTTAGAATTTTTTTAATAACTTTAGGTATGAAAACATATTTTTTTAAAGTAAGGTGGCCGGTAGGCGCAGCAGTTCGTGAACCTGATTGTTTAACCGAGAATCATGAGTTCGATTTATTAAAACTTTGGGAGGTGGGCACAATATTTTTTTCTTTCTGGGTGTTAAATAAAAATATGAACGTATTTTTATACATATATGTAGTTTATTAGCCACCTGGTAACCGTAGCACTGACTCTGCCTATTCTAAGATCATACGGTCTGGTGGGACGATGTTTCAAAGTATGTATAGTACACTATTTGACAGAATATATAGCCCAAGTTGCATAAGGAGATCTGTCTGATCTCTCCGTCAATGACAATGAAAACAATAATATTAAACGGGCAATAGTAGTACAAAGGCTAATCTTAATAAATCGTTCAGGGCCCTTGATAACGTAACAAAACAACTAGCCCCGAACTATGTCCATAAAATCGTTGAAGCGGAAAAGGGTTCATATCGATGTCGTAAAAACATTCGATCAGTTATTTACGGGCCGTTTTATAAATAGATATTGCTCGGCTATGTAAATTGTATAACGTTTGTAATCTCTGATAAAGAGCAAGTTGGAATTTTTTCTTTTCAAGAAATTCTATATTTTTAATGTTACGATGTGATAAAATGCAGTATGCCGATTGCGAGTTTATTACGCTTTCAATATCGATCAATTCGCAGACAATCCTGAGCGCGTTAGGGCATGTGATTGCCTATTTCGTTGGTTCATATTATTGCCACCAGCGACAGTCGAAAGTCAGCGACAGGTTTCAGTATCGATAGCAACCGAGAGTTCGGGAATTCGACAGACTCTGCTAATTTATTACTCTGTGCAACGTTCTCACCCTTGCGTCTGTATTTACAGCGTGTTGTATATTTTTCCACCAAATTTCGTTTGCAAGCAGGATCGTGAATTCACGCGTTCTCTCCACCGCTTAAATTTTAGCTGCATAATTTTTAAGTGCATTTATATTTTGATTGTTGTAATTTTACATGTTTATGTATCCGCCTTTAAATCCACTTTTTTGTCATTCATTTTAATAAATGTTGCTCGGAAGAGATCGCTTCCTTACAGATATGGCCGCATTTTATATGCCTATTGATTTTCATTTATATTTTTCTTATATTTTGTAACACAAATAAACTTTGAATATATACATTACAACAACAAACTTTACACCAGGTGCCTTACGGGGTAGGCAGAAAGGATCGAGTGCCAAATATCCCTGCCCTTGGAAACCTGACGTGCTTCGTAAAATAAATAACAACATATTCATATAAACAATACTTGTTTTATTATTTATTTAAACTTGCCAGTGATTATATTTCTAATGTACCTACAATCACATACACTACATTATGAGGTAAAAATTTCTTAGCTTGACATTTTAGACAATTGGCCGGAAATTAGACAACCTGCATAAACAATCTTATATTTCCATCATACCAATAAAAGGATAAATAAAAATAGGGATGTGTCAAGAGTTTGTATTAACTAGTAACCTTCGAAGAAGCGAATGGGGTCACCGCTTATTACTACAAACATTTTACAGTACAGATTACAGTGGTGGTCAAAAAGAGAACAATTGGTACTAACAAAATCCGTATTAAGACACTAAAACCAACAGGCACTTTGAAAACATAAAAAAAAACAAAAAGGCCAACATCTCGGAGCGAAACCAATTCATTAAGTTAATAAGAAGACCAAATACCACCAAAGAGCTCTCATAAATAACGATAACGCTGAAATCGCAGAATTAAATACGGCAAAGCGAAGCGACGCGCAAATAGACGACATTCACAAATATTGACTGATAAGTACTAAGGGAAGTCTCATATCTTTTTATCTCATATTTGATCAATATGAAAGTAATCTGATCTCGATCTCGGTTGTAGTAATGATACGAGTAATCGTATCATTGATGGATGAACCACATGGATAAATGGGTGACGAAGTAGAAGTTTTGCGGATGGTTCTATAACAGTTTATCGAGAACCTTAGATACGATGGACAATTTGAAATGTAAGTGATATTTGTCTTACATGTCTGTTGTGATATCTGTGACTGCTGACTCGGGGTTATGGGTTTGATACCTATCCAAGACATATACTAGTGATACCAGCATGACTATTCAAGATTTGCTTAGGTCTGAAAGTATCTATATTTATTTTATTTTATTACTGGTATGAGTCAGCTTTTATAAATTCATTTTAGTATGTATTTAGTTGATCATCTATGTGGTAAACATTGCGCAAGTTTTATCTAGTTTCGATCTGATGGCTATCTGGACGTAAGCATTATTGTTATTGTCAAAAACAATGCACGTACTGGATTTCGTAGAATTAAAATAATACCTACCTATTATTCTCATTCAATCTATGTAAATATATACATACATATATATGTACATACATAACATACATAACAGTTCATAGTAAAAGCATGAAAAGCTGAAAACATTCTAGAAACTAACACAATCAAATATTCAGTAGTAAATATTATCCAGCTTCGACTTCATAAACCGTTAGTAATTCCATTCATTTCCTGATTGAAACTCTTCAAATGAGAGGTCCACTTGATTCCTTGTGGTCTATAAGTGCAAGTATTCGTTTATTTTAAAATTTAGATTGTTAAATAGTTAGCGGACTGGAGTGATTTATAAATAGAAATTTACAGCGAATTTTATAAGCTGAGTGTACTCGTATTTATGAATTCCCGAAAAATGTGAACTTGCTTCATAAGTTCATAAATTGGCTAAATATTTTTGAACTTCTATTAATCCCTTACGCTATGATGACGTAACGACTTTAAAATTGTATATTTATGTCAGTATCTATTTAGAACGGTATAGATGTTTATCAGTTGTTTGATCACGATAGGTACCTATAGCTCTTTCAATTTTGGGACCAAATGCCGATAAGCGAGTTCTACTAAGGTTATTACTAATATTATGTCACATAATACATACACATAATGTATTATTATTTCTTATGCCTAAATTTGTCTCGTGTATCAACCTGGTTATCGCATCATTTAAATCACAAGCAATGGTGCGAGCATCGCTGCATAACAGCAACAATAGGCGCAGCGCTGCTGCAACCTTATTTAGCAATTTTCCGCAAAATTTAAACTATGCCATCCGTTAGCACAAATACTTGTTAGCACATGACTTTAAGGTCGTGAATGAAAGCGTGAATGAATTTTGCGTTAAGCATTATAATTTAATTTCAACATGTTTAAATGTTAATTTCCAAGAACATTTGTATAACGTGCATATTCGCTTTGTATTGTCCGTTTACTTTTTATATGATTTTTTTAAAGAATTCTTAGTTTAAAAGTTATTTGATGAATAATTTTATTTGCTTCATAAATAGAAAATAGTACTTGAACAGATGCGGCGAAGTTATCGCAGCCCATACACATTGTATAAACATAAACAGATTGAAAGTTTTTCGATGTTCTTGCGATCCTTTTGCGATTGGTGGAATGAGTAATGTCTAACTATTATCTGTATTACATTAATAACCAACTGACAATAATAGTACGTAGGCACCAAAGTGTATTTCTACTTGGAATCAGAATTTCAGATTCGTGTAATCGAGACAGCAGGTGGTCTGCGTTAGGTTAACACCAAAGTATTTTTGTGTAGTATTCATAGGTAAAGTGGGCATATTTCAGTGATTTAGGTTTCAGTATCATTCCAGATATAAAAAAATTCAATCCTCGTGTGCATTAAGATACTGTTCGTTTTTAAGACTAAACATTACTCTATTCTCCAATCTCAAATTCTCGAACTCCTCAATATTCTCCAAGATATGTGAACGTACTTACGTACGTACACGTACTTGACTGGCGGATTTCAGTATCATTAAAAGATTATAAGAGAATGCTGTAGTTACCACTGAATGCACACAACCGTAGATTATGAGTCATATAGGTTTTTATGGAAGTATATTCAAGATACCTCAAGTTTCTGGCAAACGTTGCCAAATATAAATCATTTTCTTGAATTTCATTGTAACAAAGTATGAAGAATAAATTATTCACTTCACGCTTTAAAAGCGAACGAACTTTCGAAGAACGATTCACAAATGCCGAGTCAAAAGTATTGGCGAAAAGATTAGGAGAATGAATAGGGGGAGGTTTGTTGGAGGAAAACGGAACCGGATGAATCCGGATTTGAATAAGGTTTATGAAAAAAAAAATTTTTTTTTATCTACTTAATGTAAGATACGTTAATCCTGTGGCGTCGCGCTGCTGAGTTGCTCCGAACATCGGTTGCGGTTCTATTCGGCTCGTGGGCATAGTGTGGGCCTTTTCTTTATTATGTTGAAAGTATATATATCTGTTAAGCACAAAAAAATATTTTATATTTCACTCCGATATATAAATAATAAATTTATTTAATAATGAATACAATAATTTTTTCTTTTATTCCTCATTTAATAAATTAAATTTTGTTATTTAATCGATTTATTTATTCCATATTCTTAGGTAGATGGCTACATCTAAATAGCATGTTTGCACCCACGATTATTATGATTTCAGTTAAGATATTATTCAGTCAATTACAGTTCATATTTTATTGTAATTGACTGAAATAGAACAGCGCAGTCACTAATTATAAAATTAAATTAATGTACATATTTCAAATAATTCCATTAAATAAAGACTAAACGAAAAGGATAATTATCTATTTGAAATTTTTGAACTCACTCAAGCATTTTTTTAGGGATTTCCATTGAAATATATTTGCCTTTCAGAGATTAATTAAGTTCACAGAAAGGCGATCAATCACGTAGCTGAATTTTTTTTAAGGTTTTTATATTTATAGACATGCAATGCGAACGAAGTGCCGTGCGATAAATGGCAAAAAACCGGGCAATTGTCGCGTTGAACTTTTGTATTAGAAACAGATTATAAAGGTGAATAAATTGTCACACAAAGATATGGTAAGCGTTAAGATATGTTAAGCAAAAAGAAATAAAATTTTGTTGCAATATTAATATTATTAGTATTATCGTTACTTTTAGGAAATCAAATCTTATTACAAAAAGAATAATTATGTAATGAAATAAATATTTAATAATTCATTGTAACTATCAGCTACTCTTTGAGAAATTTAATGGTTTTTGGCACTATAGCCCAAAGGGCGCACAAAGCCGAGGTACGACTATCAATATATGACTTTCATTAAGTGTATATGTGTGTACCTTATAATGAATAAAATAATTTGAATTTGAATTTAATCTGAGAAAGTACTACATAATCATATAAATTTTGAATTCAGTCTACGTGTAATCGCTTTAAGAAAAAAGAGTTACCATATTCGTTCTGTTTTCGGGAATCATATACTGATTGACCTAATAAGCAAACAAAATTGATCCATTTTTGCGTAATTGGCGAGCTTACAGTAGGCTAATTAAACAATTCGAAAGCGATTAATTTAATGTCTGTATCATATATATACGTAACGAAAAGCAACTACTTTTTGTATATAATATTTGTAAGCCATTTATATATTTGACTGGCCCGTTGGTGCAGTGGTTAGTGAACCTGACTGCTGCGCCGGGGGTCGTGGGTTAGATCCTCACCCAGGACAAATATTTGTGTGACGAACACATCTATTTGTTCTGTGTCTGTGTGTACAAAAAATATTTATATAAGTATATATTTATATGTATATATGTAGTTTATCAGCCGTCTGGTTACCATAATACAGGCACAATTTAAGTGCCTACTTTGGGATCAGATGCCCGTGTGTAGAATTGTACCAAGATATTATTATTATTATTTGATATTTTTTCCCATATGGCTTTAATATACAGATTATAATATTGTATTGTAATTGTGAAAATAAAGGTATTGCCCAAAAGTTATTTTGCGAACGTACTGTTGCGTCCAAATTACTTATTTAAATAAAGATAATTGTAAACAATATTGAAGTTTAAGACTAAATTCAACCTCAAGTATGGATCGAATCGTTCATTAGATGATTCTGTTGCGAATAAACCTTTACGTTGCTTTGATTTTCGACTGCTGAGGTAACTATTCGATACTGTTGGGTTTGATTTTGGTGCTGGTCGTTTTGCTTCATTTTACATTTTTCATTGAAAAATCCCATTCCCCTAACAAGGCGGAACGAATGGAATTCGATTTGATTCGATTTCGGATTGAGCTCGGGAAATATTTCTGAAATGTTTCATGCGATTTGAATATATGTATGTATTAGCGTTCAACAGGATCGGAAAGTATCGAACGAGATTTACTATTATTATTGTACTTGGAGCTGACATATATCTAAGTTTTTGTATCGATTTTGATTTTAATATATAATGGTAAGAACTGCGACATCTTTTATACAGATCGTTTGTTTTCGATCAGATTTTTTTAATGTTATTTCATTTAAAATTCACCATTTTAATGAGACCATTATTCTCACAAAGGTGCAGACAGATAACGAACACTCTCTGAGCGCAAGAATATCACCGATTAAGTATCAAGGAGTTGAGTACATCAAATATACCGATTTATGATTAGAAATGAAAAATCTTTCAAGTTGTGGCGAACTCAATGAACGCCTTAACTACGTATTAGATGCGTCTATCGAGACGACACCACTCACCTACGGCTGTATTAAATTACTTCAAAAAGAATTACAAGAGGTCCAAGGGATTAAGGATCCAATTTCGTCGAGTGGCCCTCTCAAGGGTCCGGCGTCCTTAACTTTCGTTAAGTAATGCCACATTTGGGCTTACACTGGATGTAGAAGGGCTTCCATGTTATTGAAAATAATATTGAGACATGAAATTGATATAATAAATTTATCCTTTATCTTTCGTTGTTCGCTATGTGCTTTCTCTGAAAATGAAAAGGGTTTAAGTAGAGATCATTACCTTAGAAGAATTTATTGAAAACGCTAAGATTTAATATCATGTTTTCTTTTGTTGAGGCAAGAGACGCGTTTTTTATTTCGGTAGGCAAATAAAATAGATTGACCATATTTTTGTCACAGAACTCGTATAAATTGCTGCTCCAACACCCATCCCAGCTGCATTCCATAAAATAATAAAGAAGATCCTCTCATGTTATACTTATCTTCTTAGCAAAATCCTCCCAGGCCAGTTGAGTTCAGGAATTTGGATATAATGGTGATAAATAAATTTAAAATATAGTAATATCGCAAGACGAAACACGTCAGGTTTACAAGAACAGAGATGTTTGGCACTCCGTGCTCTCTGCCTACCCCGCTATGGACCTGGCGTGACGGTTATTTATTTATTTATATTAAGTTCAATAAGTCTAGCTCGATGTGTTTCACGAGTTTAAAG
>DVPR01000875.1:0-12195 GCA_018239345.1 Oxynetra stangelandi | reverse complement strand
CAAGGACAAAGATGTTTGGCACTCCGTGCTCCCTGCCTATCCCGCGAGGGACCTGGCGTGACGGTTATTTATTTATTTATTTTTATTTTGTTGAACTCACGGTGCCCTTTACCCCTGCTCCGGTCTGTTCTGACAATTCTGAATCCAGCAAGTTTACTGAAGAATACAGAAAATTACCTATCATACTTATGATATAAACAAAAAAGCATTCAAATTATGAGCAGGTTTAATGGTATTCTTAAATGACGTGTTTGCGAACCTTTAACTTCTCTTGATCCACTAGACCAAGATAATTTAAACGCTTGGCAAAATACAGATACTTTATAGGATATTGCTTCAGTAATTTTGTCTGTACTTCTGTTATATTTCACATTAAAACTGTTGCAAATATTTTTTTGGAAATTACTATATAGACTAATAACCCCCAGGACAAAAGAGTGGACATTTAAACTGTTTTTAAACCACCTCTAAAATTTTTAATAATGTATAATCATTATATTGGTTTACGCGAAGTACTGAATTCCAACAAAAAAAATACTTGTACTAATGGAATCGTAATAGGAAGCTAAATTAGTATGTTTTGGTAAAGTAAGAATTTTATTTTTACATAACTATGTATATTAAATTAAAACATAAAAATATGTTTGTAAATAATATTGTTTTTATATTGAAATTAATGTGCCAGCGACTCAGAATGGTTTCTTATTGGATTTGAAAATTTGAAATATTGTATTTTTATTTGGTCAACACCAGATTGTAATCAAACTACGACTTTAGCCAGGAAAAGTCACTTGACATTAATGTTTGTTCCCTGATAAATTCCCATGAATTCCATGAAAAACCTGTCGTTACTTGTTGGTATAAAAAAATTGTTTATCGATTTTGTTCAACATATTTCAGTAACATACTTCGTAAATACTTCAAGATTGAGTTTTTATAGGGTTGGTATTATTGATTCGGTGTTGCAACACGTTGTAATTTTCCCAATTTTAGGTTTCTACATTAAAAGAAGGCTTAAAGTCGCAAAATTAAATATTCTTTTTTTTTATCAGAAGGAAGTCTGTACATATAAAAGTAATTTAAAAGATTGTAGTCTTTTTCATATTTTAAGTTTAAAATGCTGTTTCGGATATATGGAATGGAACGTTCCAATTGGATTTTTAACCTCATGCATTTCAAGAAAATAGTACATAATATTTTATACACCAGGCAGATCGATAAGTTCAGTGAACGTTTGCTGTTGAGTGATTAACTATCGTTCATTTATGTAGAATACACTAATCATAAATTCATTCGAATGATTTAATTAGTACTGCAGTAAAATGTTTGCAGTGCAGTAGTCAGTAATACATTCTGTTTCCAATAGTGAGATGAATTTCTAGAGAGATTCTTATGTATTTTAAGCAACTTAAAATTATTCACTTTTCTTTGACAGGGGAAAGTCCCCGTGAAAAGGTGAATAACGGGGTACTACAACGCCTCATGGCAACATTTTAAAAAGAAAGTGAAGTGAAAGAAATGAATTTACGAGAATAGGTCGCAAGTCGCATAGATTTTTGGTTGATTTCCTTTACACTTTACTTTAATATTCTCCTTAACATCTAATAAACTACCGTTTATTTGTGTTCCCGATAACGTTTTGATTCAACTGTCTCGGAACTGTGCCACCGAAAACAGGATAAGAACGAGAGTGAACAGCATCTTATTGATTTTCTTTCCTTGCATATGCTTTCAACCAACGCGACCTGGAGTTAACGCTACTAGCCGAGTATCTATGGTTTAAATAGACCAGATCTTTCTTTCACACGAAATATAACGATATAGTGATATCTAGTACGAAATTGTGAATAACCTATTATTCAAAATGATGGCAAATCCGCTCGACTCGATGAACGCGAATCAGCCCACGCAAAATGGTAGTAAGTTGCAGCCATGCAACAACGAGTCGAAGACTAATTTAATAGTGAATTATTTGCCCCAAACGATGACCCAGGAAGAAATCAGGTCGCTATTCTCGAGCGTCGGGGAGGTCGAGAGCTGCAAGCTTATCAGAGACAAGGTAACTGTGTTTCCCGACCACATTCTCAATGGTCAGAGCCTCGGCTACGCGTTCGTGAATTACCACAAGGCAGAAGACGCTGAGAAAGCGGTCAATACCCTGAACGGCCTGCGTTTGCAGAATAAAATTATAAAAGTTTCGTACGCACGCCCCAGTTCCGACGCAATAAAGGGTGCCAACCTTTATGTGTCGGGACTTCCGAAGCACATGACGCAGCAGGACTTGGAGAAGCTCTTCTGTCCTTACGGCACCATCATCAGTTCGCGTATACTCCACGAAAATATGAATGTTGGACACCTCATGCAGGGCAACATGGAGGACCACAACATGCAGGGGCCGTCCAGAGGCGTCGCCTTCATTCGATACGATCAGCGCTGCGAAGCGGAGACGGCAATCCGTGAGCTCAACGGCACCATTCCACCAGGTGGTTCAGGACCGATGACTGTAAAATGCGCTAATAACCCAAGCAACCAGAACAAGGCCTTGGCCCCGCTCGCTGCTTATCTGGCTCCTGCAGCTGCTCGTCGCTTCGTGGGCCCTGCTGGTAAGGCCCTACTCGCAATTAATAAAGGTTTGCAACGATTCTCTCCACTCGCCGATCCCCTCATCCAAGGCAATGCTCTCGGGGGCTCCGGTTGGTGCATCTTTGTCTACAACATTGGCGCCGATACTGAGGAGAGCATCCTCTGGCAGTTGTTTGGCCCATTCGGTGCCGTCCAGAGTGTCAAAATAATCAGAGATCCGGCTACTAACAAGTGCAAGGGATATGGTTTTGTCACCATGACCAACTATGATGAGGCAGTTGTTGCGATTCAATCATTGAATGGATATTCTCTTAATGGGCAAGTGCTGCAGGTCAGCTTTAAAACCAACAAGAGTAAATCCTAAGTTGGCACTCTCTAGTCAATAAATTATAGCTAATGCATAAATGTTGATCACTACTCAGTTGGTGTTCGTCATCAGGATATTTAGTTTTGTTTTAAGTATTGAATAGGAAACAGTCAGCGGTGCAAATCATGACAAGCTACCAACTTATACCAGTGTTCATACATAACAAGTACAAAACACTTTATCGGGATACATTTAATCACAATAATGTGTTAAGACTATATAAAGTAACATGGCAACTAGTAATGATTTTGACATTATTATGGCGTCAAAGAGCTTTACATTTATGTAACTCTGCCGATGCAATTGGATAGTTGTAATACTATAGAGAATATGGTGCCCATATGAAAACTACAGTCTCAAGTCAAGATAATTAGCATTGATTTAATTTTAGGCGATCATTGTTTATTACATAAAATTAATTGATTTGGAAGGACTCAATTCCGAATGACTGACATTAAAGATGCTATTATTTTATAAAATAACATATTTATATTTAACTGTGTTGTAATAATTTGATACACGGCTAAATATAAAATATTGACTATGTGAGCTATATGAAGCATTCCTCTAGGACTTAGATGTGGATCAAATTATTATGATAATTTTGCTACTGTCTGTAAATGTTAACAGATTCATTTACAGATGCTAGTCTATTGTTTAAAAATGTAAATGTTTACATGAACGACTATGTAATAATTTATATAGTTGGATCCATCAAGCAAGACAGATGACAAGCAATATATTTAATTTTTTATGAGAATCTACAGTGCAATATTAAAAGATTACTCTAAGTAAAAGTATGAAAAGAAAGATATTAATAATATATGTATATGAGAAACTGTGCAATTATACCACACATCTTTATAGATATTTGGATTGAAGTATCTGCAATAATTAAAGAGAATATATTAGAAAATACCTTTATATTTACAAGTATGTTTTGTAGACAACCGAAGATGTCATACGACTGATTTAATCTTTAGATTGAATTTCGCGGAAACAGAGACACTAATTATAAGCAATATCTTCCATACAGGCTTTTATAAATTGATATAAGGACAACCGTACCATTAGTAATTATAATTATTGAAGTAATTAATTATAAATTACTAAAACCTGGAGCTTGACTCATGCACAAAATGATTAGTGAGTGTGATGAACTAAACAATCATTAATAAGTTTAGAGCCGTAATGTTTCAAATTATGTTTTCATGTGTAATATTATTGTTTTTCAATTTTTTTTGTCTTGATCTAAGACTAGGACTTATGACTAAAATGACTGCAGGAAAATCTCAATCGAAATTATGATGATATGGATAGGTACTATCACAAAATATAACTATAGTGTCTGATCAACATTTTTCTAAGTTTTTTATTGTCTTGAATAATAAAAGTGGTACATATTGTAGGCAAATGTACACAGTTATTTGAAACTGTTGGGGTGTTGGGTTTGAATATGTGTACGTACAAGCATCTATTTTGAACTTTATTGTTAGTAATCTCCCAGATATTCTCTAGATTAAATAAGGGATTTGGTGCAGGTGGCGTCTGGTTTGTTACATTGCAATGTCCTTACGCGATGTAATGATAATGTCACAAGCCATTTGACATTGGTGGCATGATATTGTCTCTCTGTTTGTTTTGATTGTGTATTGGCTATTTATTATTACACTTAAGTATGTAATGTATAATTCATAATTTATTCTCGTATTAGATAATAGAAATATTTATAGATTTCATTTGATGTTATAATTAATATGTATTTAGAGTAAGTTTTAAAATATTAGTTCAGTAAATTTACTCGGTAATTGAACATTTATATCCACTTCATTATTTATATGTCTAACCATTGTATTCGTATTTGGTAGTTTCTGACACTATTATAGTTAAATTATTTAATAGGTAATGATTAGATGCATATCATATAAAGGAGTATAGCTGAAGTTGGTCCTTCTCTTGACTCGTATGTAATGCATTTTGTCGTAAGTATTTGTTTTAATAAGGATAAATGTTTCATTAAGTGTAATTTTTGCTCCTTTATTTTTTGGCGTACAATAAAGAATTATGAATTATTAATTAATATTTATTTAAAGTACTTAACTACACGAAACTAGTCAGTTATATTTTGCGCAACATTAAATCTTTAAGTACCTTTACTTAAGTATTTAAAAACTGTGTTCTCTAATATAAATGTAGTCCTTTAGGATTTGTGTTTAAATTATGTTGGTGTGGTGTTTCTTTAACTTAAGTATAAATGTACCATTGTGGAATGCACGGTAACAATATATAACGAATGGTGTGAACAACTAGTCACAGCTTTATGTACCTCTCAGTAATTTAATATGTTGAGCTATTCCAGATTTTTGGGCTGGGAATTTTTGTCATTGGATTGATAGAGAAAAATAAAATTCATTATTTGTGATGTGTAACTTTTTACATAGTTCATTTTTAATTGTGTATAATGCGATTTGTGCTTTTGAATATTGCAAAGCATTATTAAATTGAATTTGTTTCATTGCAGATACTTTGTAATCAGCTTATGCATGTGCAAAACAAGGGATTCTTTGATACTAAAATGAATTGTAATGCACACACATCGTTTTTTAGATCGAGACCGAGATATATTATAAATGTATATATTGCTGATTTCAAAATTATGTATTCCAAAATTACCTTTCTAAAAATTTAAGGTAAAACTCGCTCTCCACGCTAATTTTTTTTAGAAACCGGTTGTCTTGACCGGCAGTTTAGGTGTCGAACAATCTGCAAAAAGTTTGATAAATCTCTCATCATAAATATCAGTACCATCGGAAAATCGCAGCAATGTATATAATGTATTTTCTTTTTTTCTTTCATTGCTAGAATCTCAGAAATCTCTAAAAATAAATATGAATGTTACGGACTATGTAAAGTGGCTATGTGTGCGTAAATGAAAGCACTTGTCTCGCGAAGGTTGCCTCAATGCAATGAATAGTTTGTGAGGGCGCCTTTAGTCTAGACAGCGTCTGATCGCGGAGACTGTATAGGATTTGAGCGAGCGCTGTGCACGGAACAAAGGCTGATGTGTTATGTCGCCTTTTGTGGTGTCTTAACCCTCTGGAGCGGTCTAGATTAGCTCAACTATGAAGTCAGACAAATGTTTTGAGGTTTGAAGACACTAAGGATTTGGAATAGCTTCACTACTATAAATAGTTTGTTTGTGTTGTTTCGTCATTGATTTTAATACATTTGCCAACCGGAAAAAAAAACGTTTGTTAAAAGTCAACACAGTATTCTCAATAGTGGAAAATGTTCCTTCCGATTATCTCAATTCGGATGCAACTATTTCTACTTTTTTATTGCGAGTAGAAGGCAACAAAAATAATATAATGATTCAATCTTTTAAATGTGAAATTAATATGTAATTTAAAATTTTGCCGTATCTGTTATTTTTCGCGATTAATATTTTGCCTATAGCTTATTGTATGCTGTGTTGACGCAACCTATACACACCTGTCCTTTTTATTGTTTTGTTCTGTTTTTTAATCTTTGTATTTCGTGGTTTTGTGTTTAGCGTAGTCTCAGATTAATTTAAAAACTAACAATTTTTCTCCGTTCTTTAATGTTTACTTAACTTAACCACTTTTAACTAATTTTGTTTTTTTTTTTGGTTTTTTTTTTATTCATTTGTTCTGGGCAGGTTCGGGTATTGTAAGGTTTTGGCCTAGGTATAGCTAGCATTATAATACAGAGTACAAATCGCCGAATATATTGAAACAAGTTTGGCTTACTTACCATTTATTTTGAAATGTCAACGAATGTAATCTGAAGTAGGAAATATTAAAATAGACATTAAATATCGACATTAGCAATAATGTATTTAAAATAATGTTTTATTTTAATACCTAATACCTAAACATTCCTTATCCTTGTAAAGCTCAATCAAAATACGTATTGTAATGTCATTGGATTCAATAAAGTTACCATTATTATAATAAATTGAGTTTTGTGAATTTATAGGCTATAAATATATAGTTTCCTCCATAAAAACACCTCCAACTTGTGCGCTGGCAGAGATATTTTTCGCAGTTGCTAAATTTTTTGCAATAATTAGCTTTTATTTAAATATTCAACATTTAAGGAACAACATATTTAATACTAAAATTTAAAAAAGGCAAAACTTTATAACCCTCGTCATGTCCACGCATTCATTCCAATCGATACATTTTAAATTCGTCCATGTTACGTGAAATTTATTTCACCCAGCGAGGACAATAAAAAATGGCGCTACCCTGTTACTTTAACAACGAAAACAGACACGAGCTCGACATAGAAATAAATAAGGGTGCCCGAATAACAGATATTCGGTACACCCAAAGATTTGCGCGGTGGGGAGCGCTATTAAATCTCCACCCCCGGGTTCAACGAACCTTCGATTTAGTCAGCAACGTGACGTGTTATGCCGGTCTAAGGGATTCGGATCACCCTTCGATTTATCCCGTGAATTTTGTTATTATCTCTCTCTGTTATAAAACGGCACGAGTAAGAGGTCGTTGCCAGAGATACGCTTTGGTAAAATACTTAAGAGTAACACACTTGTATTACGAGTTCCCCTCGATAATCTATCTGCGAATACTTTTTAAGTAGGAAAGTAGTAGGCACTTAGCTTTAAGGCACGTGATATATAGAATAATAATTATATCTTTTATAAATTGCAATGTTCAATTTATTACATTTAACAATTAATATTTTGTAAAATAAATTAGGTTTATGTAGAATAAGTAACGAGACATATTAATTGAAAACGCAGTTCTTATAGCGCCTGACAGATTAATTATAGCATATTGCGAATAGTGAATTCGGTAATACATTAGCTCATTTGATTATTATGCTACTCTTGGCTCATTCATGAATCACGACGGCTGTAATTTCTAACAACAACCAAGTATTGATTTTTCTACGTGTTTCAATCAGGAGTGTATTCGAGGTTAACTGGGTTCAATTTATCACGCGGGCGTCTCGTTACGTAGCACGGTTTTAATATGAAACTTGTTTTTTTTAGATAAGTTAAATTTAAATTTTTTAATGTTAATTTGTGTTATGAATGCCCCTAAATAAATGTTTTTTTAAATATTTGTATTTGGAAATCAGAATAATGTTAAGGATAAGCCGCAAGGCGTAGGCCTAGGTGCGTAACTTCCTACCGAATGATATCAAATTGAAATAAAAAAGTGAATATAAAAATTATTTATTTTATGCTATAAAATTATGGACGTAATTTGTTCCCGGTCATTTAGCCACAAAAACTAGATTACATGATAATATATTGTTCACATAATGATCGAAAGAAATTTAGAGTTCATTACATTATTTATGAAGACTTAGTGAGGTAGTAGTTCTCAGTTATGTTTTAAAGATTTATTTATGCATAATTTTAAAATTAGTCCACATCAATAAATATATATTTTGTAATGGTAACCAAATAAGAACTTTCTACTTGTTCCACAACAAACAACTGACAACTGTTGCTTGTCATAGTAATGTCAAGTTTCATATTTTTGTTACATTAATTACTTTAAGTTGTGCAAAATCATAATGCTGCTTAAAAGTAAGCAATAGAAAGTATATGTGCATTGTTTTATACCAATGATGTCAATGTATTACCTTTTTTGACATACTTTTAGGTAAATGAAGCTGATAACAAATTGATAAATTATTGAAACATGGATTCACTATCGAAGCAAGAACTTATATCTACTATAACTAAGCAAGCGGACCAAATTAAGCGTTACGAAGCACGTCTCAGAGGTGAGTTCTTGCGTTGTTTTCATTCTGTACAAAATAAGGTGTTGTAATTTGTCCCAATTAATTAAGAAGGTACTAACAGCTGTTGCTAATTCAGTGACAGCTAATTGGGATTATGTATATAGTCGACTATATGCTGCACATGCTCCTTATCTTAAGGGAGACACTCACTGTAGTGGAGCCTCCCTGACACGCCCATGACTGCCTAATAGCAGGCTGATAGCAATAATATGTGATTCTGGTAAAACCTGAGCTATACAGAGAAATCCTTACAGTAATGCCAGGTGGACCAGCAGTCAGTAGTATGCCATCTAACTGTGCATAGAGGCGAGAAAAGGTGATGTTATATATCCAAAAGTGTTTGGAAGTGCATTGGCGTATATGTTTGAAGATAATGGATTCGAAAAATAGTAGCATAAATATAAATGCTGCGTGCATCTCGAAACTTACAATTTGTAGATGACGTAGGTCTGTTGGTGAACTCACTGGAGAAGCCACAACAAATGATGAATGATATAGCATTAGTCTTGTGACAGAAAGGCCTCTGCGTAAATTTAGATAAAACACAATCATGTTTAACCACACCCTCCGGCTGAAAGTAATGATTATCCGCAAAAAGCTGTAGGCAGATGCTAGGTGCGCTGAGCACTATACAGGCCGCGGTGGTATGCCTTGTGGGAGACCCATTTGCAGCAGCAGTCTTAGTCACACCAGAGAGTATTTTGATAAATTTATCTATCAATCTAAATGGTTGAATTTTGAATTTTATACAACATTGGTGGTTAACATTAGCCTGTCTATGTTTAAATGTTACTGTTAGATACATATGTGAATATGAAACATATGTTTTTATATATACCTCTGACAGTATATTAAACATATTATTAAATATTTTTTCGCTACTTATATTGTTACAGATGTTGTTGCAGCTTACAAAGGTCTTGTAAAGGAGAAAGAAGCTTTGGAGATAAGTTTAAAAGCTCTTAATAAAACTGACAATCAAAGTGATGCGGGTATGATTGCATTTATAAAACTAATAAATGTTAAGATTATATTTTAGATATCAATTTAAATATTAGTCAAAGTCCCTTGTTCACAGAGAATATGTTCCATAAATATGCCATAATACAGAAACTGTGAATGTGGAATGGTAAGGGCTAGAAAATAAAATAATACAAGAGTAAACTAAATCTAACAAGAGATTTTTAATCTATCAATTATGTCGATGTTATCATCCTTTCCAAATGTTTGTGTTGTAATTTAAATCTATTTTCTTTTGATTATTTTTAACATTTTTATAAAAAGCTTTAATAAATTACATTGTTATGCATTCAGTATTTAATGAAATACTTCAGCTTCACCTGACTCCGTGACGGCCCTTACTTTATCGCTGTCAACTCTCACCGCTGAGAAGTCTCGCATGGAAGAGGCCTTCCAGGCAGACAAGAAGGTTACAAGAGAGAAAGTATGTATAAATGTGTACATAATTATGTTGAAATTGCCGTTGAAATGTTACATTTTTATTGGGCGAAAGAGTTTGAACTCCTTGACCCATAAAAGATTTGTAATAGCTGTCTTTTTTAGCAGTACGTAGTATAACATCTATCTTTAGCTTGGTAATCTTAGGCTTTCTTCTGAGAAACACTTTCCAGCTTTACTTAGTACAATGGATCTGTAAAAGGTGAATAGCTCCATAGGGTATAAGCACAACCCCTCACAAGTGGTACTAATTACATAATATTCGTCATTATCATCAACCTTTTATTGGTTTACTGCTTCACACGGGTCTTCTTTCAGAATAAGGCCAATTAAGGTTGTAGTCTGCAACACTGTTCAGGTGCTGATTGACTGGCTCGAATGCCTTAGTGCATATATTATTGAGTATTTAATTAAGTATTGCCATCACTCCATGCATTTTATTTAACAATAAAAAATAGAATGAGTTCATGTTTCTTAGTATGTATAAGAAAGTTAAATGATCATACATAAATATAATCGTACTAAATAATTAACAAGTCTTTTATTCTCTATTTTTAAGTATGAAAATAAGCTGGCAGCTATGAAAGAGGAGACGAGAACATTGGTACAGCAGCACTTAGTGGAGATAGGCAACCTGAAAGCGAAGATTGCTTATGAAATTCAGGAGAGGGAAAGAGAGAGGGCAGATCATGCCGCCATGTTGAAGTGAGTTTTTATCTTCTGGTTAATTGAGCGATATCTGTAAAAAGATTTTATAATTTTTTCTTAGTTCTATTGCTCGAGACTTGGCCTAACTTTGCACAGGTGCATTTTTTTAATGTGGTGTCGCTGATCCATGGTTGTCAATTCAAGTACCTATTCAGTTAGACATATGTACAGACCTCCTTCCTTATTTTCTAGTCACTGTAATGTTGACAGTCATCATACACTAAGTTCTATTGTAATTTTCAATTTCTCTGTTAACACTTTCAGAGAATTACATACGAAGTTTGATGTGGAGAGGAAATCAAAGGAGAAATTGGAAGATAACGTTGTCCACAATTCTGAAGCACAAGGTACGTTTCATTGCTTCTTATGTGTTTTTTTATGTTTATGATTCTATATTGTCATAGCTTGTATTGAAATCAAATTGCAGTTCATATTCCATTGTGGCAGTAATTAATGTGTTGAAAATTATTGGTAAAATGTAAATACATATACAATTCGAAATTTATTTTGAAGACCTCAGACTTTTCTTTGGTGATTAGTCAGAGAGATTGATAAGTTGGATTATTTCTCTCCTTTGTTAGTATCAGATTCTGCCGTTTAGGCGAGTTAGTAGTGGTGGTGTCTCACCAGTCAAGTTCGGTCAACTGCACAATATAGTATAATCGTTATACCATTGTCAAAAATTAAGCAGTTGTAACAATTCACGTTTCGTTCGGACGGGGTCCTCTAGCCGATCCAGGCGTACGCCAAGGTTGACGTCTCGGTCCTCGAGAGTGGTAAAAGTTCCGTCATCGGCCAAAGAGAGTCCCGTTCGGAGTCGATCGCAGTTTTCGTCGGGTGAAGGCGGTCGCCAATCTTTTTCTTTTTTATTTTTATTTTATTTAGCTATAGGCTCGCGTTTGACCGCTATCCCACCTGATGGAAAGCAGGATGCAGCCTAGGATGAAGCACGCCTGCCTAGAAAGTGCCTAGAAATTCACCGTTGACTTGAATAATTCCAGGTTGCATGTAAGTCGACAAACAAAAAGGTATGATAGTATGAGAATGAACATATCCGCGACGTCCAACGGTCGGTCTCGTGACGTGTCGGTCCCCTCAGCGTCGCAGGCGCAGCTGGAGAAGCGGGTGCGCGAGCTGTCCGGCCGGCTGCAGGCGTCGCAGGCCCGCGCCGCGCGCACGCCGCCGCTGCTCGCGCGCCTGCAGCACAAGCTGGCGCTGCTGGAGCAGTCGCACTCCGTCGCCATCCGGGAGGTGCGCCCCGATCCCCTCGGCTT
>DVPR01000874.1:0-12196 GCA_018239345.1 Oxynetra stangelandi | reverse complement strand
TTGTGGGGGGGAAGCCCGCCCCCCCGTACCCCCCCAACACCCCCCCTGACCCCCCCAAACAGGGGGGTACGCATGAGCCTTCCCCCAAGAAAAAAAAAAAAAAAAAAAAAAAAAAAAAAAAAGGGTTTCGTGACAATCCATCAATAAACTGTCATTTCCAAACATCCTTTAGATTATCAAGTATAGTCTGAATTCCTGTGAGTGCATTAAAACTTGTTCTAAACTAATACATTTAATGCAACCTAGAATAATGAAAAAGTTTATAACACTCCCAACAAACAAGAGCTATAAAGACGTTATAATAAAACATAGTCGGTCCAATGAGTATCATTACGATACTGATAAACGTAAAACTTGTGATATCACAACATAACCCTACTCGTATATTGTAGAGGTGCGGAAACATACCCCTGAACGGTCGAGACGAGTGCGACGGAATATCTCGGAGTCCATCAATATGCACCCGAGATCTCGGGATCCAATTCGCGCGCATTAAATAAACGAGCACAGAATAGCATTGCATTGTGAACGAGCGTCTATTGGAGGAATATGGAATAGGGTTGCATGATGCATGCCAAGTTGAAACTATAATAGCAGTCTTCCTACGAGTTGAGGAATAATAGTCGGGGAAATTGTCTTGTGGAGACTAGAGTTGAATTTTTAATATGTACATACGCATACTAGATTTAACTTAGCACATTTCACTACATAATAATATTTGTATATTTTGGAATCGTAATAAATAAACTATGCAGTTGTTTCTACATAACGATAAAACTACTTGATAACCGTAAAAGTAATTGTACTTAACAGGTATCATTAATAATTTTTAACTAAGGTAGCCAAAGACAGCAAACGATTTGTAAAGTTAAGGAACGCTAGGCAGTGTGATTTGTTATTTATGTAGATAAATAATACTTCGTAATAATTCCGACATTAATCTTTTTGTGGGATCTAATAATATGATATTTGTGATTACAAAAATCTTCTCTCGATAAGCTCAAACTATGCAGTTGCATGTAACACGTGATCGAGAAACATTTAGTTTGTATGCCATGTGGTCGTCGCGTACAATGAACAAGGCCCTGAAGCGAAGTAGATACACAATAGAACCGCACGTAGACTCCCCTGCTGTCTCTGCTCGTCTCCAACAAGGTACAATAGTCGGTTCCTTCTATCCGCACCACCAGATACAAAGCCAATGCACACTATTGTTCTATAACGAAGTAAACCACACAACTTCCAAGTCCTTATATTAGTTTATAAAAATAATGAAACATAATCATATGTGGTATAAAATAATACAACAAAATGTATAATACTTGAGACTAACATTGTTTCTGGTAAATTGCGTTTAATATTTTATAAAAGTCTGATGTTTGGTTTAATGGCAAGTGCATACGCGTCTGTCGGGAAGGCTAGTAGATCAGGGCAATTTTAAATAAGCATCGTTCGTTTCCCATTCTGAGTAGCATTCATCAGTCTCAGTTGGGCCCCGCTAGTTAATCTCTACACGGCCCCGGTAGCGGCGCCTTCATCAACGTGAAATATAGCGCTTCTCATTTTCGTCGTTGCTTCAGGCCAAGATTACTTCAGTATTTTTGTTTTGCCGAAGATAAATCCAGCTTTTACTTTAATTTTTTTGCTTTGTACGCGCTCGCCGAATGCAAAGTTCGACTTTGTATTTGTACTTGCTACAGAATAATCCTTGGTGGATGCAAAGACAATAAGCTGGTACTTAAACAGAAAGATAACAGTTTTATAAAAATAAGAACATATGTATAATGATAAATACCTTAAAATATTTCTGTTTCATCATTCTTTATAACAAGATATTGATTTACAAACAGCATACGTTGTTCGCTGGGGAATGTGAAGGTATTTTACCCTTTGTCGAACCCATCCCGTTATTGGTATCTTGTTTAACTTATTGTTGTTAGAAAGGGACTGCTTTGAAGGCAAGAATGATTATTATAGACATACATTGATATATAAGTTATAATTGTGTCATAGGAAATACAGACTAATTCAGGGACCTGCGCGCTGTCCGTAATCAAATAAATGGAAACAAAAGATATTATTGTAATAATTAGATGTACGACAATTTTCAAGTTCATCGGTGGCTCATTAAAATTAGCATAGCCGTAATACGAGCTGAAAGTAGACAGCTTGTCGAACAGTTACATCCTTTGTTGCGTCGCACTCCGTCAAGTATGCCGACCCTCGTTAGCCCTTTACGATGGTCGAAGCGTATTTCTAGCTCGCAAACTGCTACTTCACTGGTGCCATAAATGAAAGTTGCCAAAAACATTAACTGTAAATGACGAACAGTAGCATATTCGCTTTATTTTCTTCGGGAAGAGCGGACTGCGTCAACCCAGAGCTACAGGTGAATATTTTTGTATCGCAATGATAAGCGGTGTAAGTGAAAAATATTAAGCCACTTAATCCGCGTAGGGTGCTGACTTCAATGGCTAGACCGGTATACCGATGACAGAGTCTTTCATTAAAAATCCGCGAATAATCATCTTTAAGCTAAATGTATTCTTAAATCTTGCGTATGAACTGTTAGAAGACATGACACCACTCGGAACATAGTCGTCGACACTCGACTTATTCAAATTCTCACGTCACTGCTCGCAATTATGCGATCTAACTGGATTTGCGTTGCTAATTAATAGAATATTCATACTATTAATAGGACGGTTGTTGGCACGGGCGCCGCTTGCTTGTACTGACATGTTATACGCACATTCGTATATTATTAAAGACAATTTGCATATATTAATTAAAACTCTATTACCGGCTCTCAAACCGAATAACCTTCAATTACTTACCGAATTCCGTATCTGTACTGAATCATTAAAATGTAACCACAGGTGTCGGGCTATCTAAATCTATTGATGTACTTCCTTTAAGTTGTAAATTTTGTTATCATACTTCAATGTATGTAATCTTCAATTATTAATTTCTTTAAACTTAAACTTATAAACAAGTTCTGCTTCGAAACAGCAAGTGGCACAAATGAATAAAACACCTCGCATATAAGCTCGCAATAAATTAAATTAATTAAAAATCGAATTGAACGAGATGTCGCCATTTCTAAATAAACGTTACGAAAGCTGATATGGTTTCTACTGATTCCATTTCGATATGCTGCCAAATCCTTGATAAATTCTAAATTTATTTGACTTCACGTTATTCCAATATGAAAGTTTTTAATTATCTGTCTTAACGGGAAACGTTCGTTCCACGGTCGCCTCAAAGCTATCAATGCCAGTTGTCATTTTGTATCCAGCTCGGATTCTTCGTAGCGATTGTAATCAACTTCCTTTTGAAACGTATCTATACTGTATTTTATGGAATCCCTTTTCCACTCTATTTCTGCGACGTCTGTCCGTCTGTTGCAATACATTCCGTAAACACAGGAATTAATTTATATTGTACAGTTAATTTAAATCGATGTTATCTCAACCTTTTATATAAGTTTGTATATGAAAATTGTATAGATATTTGTAATTAATTACCTCTTGTGATATTTCCGAGTATTGTATTGACCTAAAATCATTTTAGCCCGGCACCACGATATCGTTATATAATACGTGCTGCGACCAAACTGTATATATACACAACAAGCATCTAGTGGTTGTCCGTGTTTGGCTGCAAGTCATTCTGTAACGTGCTACCGGTGGACACGGGTCCACTACATCCAGGTCTATCGGGAGGCTCCTTACAATGCTGAATGCTGGAGAACGTCGTGTTGGCTCAGATTAACTAGTAATGTGATGACTTATTCTGATTAATATGAACGATTCCCATCGAACTATATGAATCGTGATCTACTGTTGAGTAGGCTATCTGACTCGACACCTGTAAATATATGGCGTCTTTCGTGTCAGAAGCTCCTTGTGGAAAATTATTAAAATACAGCACATAAAATTATCATCTGACACAAGCATAGCAATAAATGTTACGTAGCGTATGTTAACATCGTCACCACCATCTACTCTGCTACCTTTCCAGCGCTGAACATACTTCACACGCCATACCGAACACCGCACAGGGCTCTAAGGTGTGTCGATGTGTTCACGATGCAGTCCACCGTTACAGCAAACGGCAAAGTACTACTGTAAGATTATTGCATTGTATCCGCCGTAGTCCTCTTGTATTGTTAAGTACGCGTTAGTCTATTTACAGACCGTGGTTTTTGTAAGCTTACTCCATTGCATCCGCTAACATTGTTGTTTTTGTTAAATCTGGTGGTCAGACAGCTTCACATGAAGCACCTCGAATGAGTGGTGGCCATCACCACACACTTACAACGACGCATCGTTGTTGCTGAACTAGTTGTCAAGTTTAGTAATAGTAGTAGTATAAGAGAGATCTTGCGCCGGGCGACGACTCGTTGAGAGCTTTTACGTGACTAAAGTTGCAATTTCATATACGCTACAAGACGTTGCGTATGACGGACGGAGAAAAATCTTTTAAGTTTTTGTAGAATGAACTTATAAAATGTACGAATAAAATATTACGTAAATGTTTTTCCTTACTTATTAATTGAGTTCAATTATATATTTTATATACCAATCAAAACTGGTACCCAAATATTGTTAAAATTATTTATATAACTGTTTGGTTTACGTACTCTACAGTAGGGATTAAGTTTGTACCGTGAAACTTTTGAATATTTTGACCTTTAACAGAGTTTAACAGCATCGAATATATATACTTTTATGAAAAAACAAAAACTGTTTTATTTCGAAACTATTTTATTAATATTATATCGAAATTCTTGTCGAAGCGATTAATATATCACCGCTTCGATAAGAATTTCGAGATATATAGTAAACGGAGCTAAGAATTATATTGTTAATAATCACAACTTAGGCTGGTTATGCATCGCTGGAAGAAAGATTTTTTTGTTATTTTGTATGATAGCTACTAGTATAAATCTTAAGCATATAATTGTATAAAAATTAATACGTTACAGTAGCTGTGCGGATAATAAGAAAACCGGCTTACTTAATGATCACTGGACAAAAATAAACCACTGCGGTTTTATAATTGATTACTCTTTTTGCAAATGCAACACCTGAAGTAACCCTAGATACAAACCTAGATGCCGAAAATGTCAATGTATATGAATTTTAATGAATATGAACTAAAGACAGGGATGGCAGGAACATTTCCCCACGAGTCGATCTCAATATTCATAACGAAATGAGCAGTAATTGGATAGTAGGAAACGTCTCAAGAGACACAGCCATGGTGCTCGCCGCAGTCGGAATCGTGACCAAATTGAGATTGTGTTTAGAGACCAGTTACGTTCCCCGAGCTTAATTATGAGCGACACGGTCTTATACACCTACTATTCCAACACACACAACCGTAGCGCGACAATGAATGGAGCTTTTAGCAAGTGAAACTGTCTCTTCGCGTCTTGTAATCATCCGACGTCAGAGACCTTGGTAGATTGAAATAAAATGAAATGTGATAAAAGGAATGAGGATTTAAATCAAAATCTGCATAGTCTGTGTACAAGCATATTAGTTGACGTAACAATAACTTGTGCATTAAAAGCAGCAGCGTCATATAACTAAATAATCATATTGGGACGTCGCCGCACATGGCCACCTGACCGCAAGATAGACTGGACCCGTGCTATGGTAACCAGGCAGCTGATAAAAATATACGTATACTTATGTAGACATTATTTTACTCCCAGACCCAAATAAAAACACTTGTGCATATAACACATATTCATCCCGAGTGGGAATCAAGCTCATAACTCCGGCAAAACAGTTCAAGGTCAGTAACAGCTGAAGTTTGTCAATAGGATAGATAAGCTTTAGCGTTTGCGAATTCATGATCGTCCGGTGAAGTAACACCGCTACACCTATCTGTGTTTCGGTTTACAGGGTGTGATTGCCGATCCACGTGTATACTAGAGGTCGGTTGCAGATGTCTGGGCGTCCACGGCCACTCATGACTGCTGCAAACCGGTTTGCCACTCTACCCACATGAAAATAAACGATGTACATAACTACATAGAATATTTTTAAGCAAAGCAGATCCACAATTCGGACGTAATTCATTAAAAGTACATAAGGCAGGAGATTCGTCAAGGTTATCGGGTACAATAAATTTACTATATCTTTAATAAGATCTTACACAATACACTCTAGAGACGGGACAACAGTGATAAAATTCGATGAAATTTTAAAGCAATCTGTGTGTGTGAGAGATAGAGGTAATATATTGAAACAGATAAGAGAACACAAGCGACATTTATAAAATGAGTCACTTGTGTGTCCTGTTTGTATCAGAATCAGTTCGATAGGGGACTCTCTTGGAACGCTAGCACTGAATATATAGAATTAGAAAAAAAATTTAACTGAAAGTCTGCCAATTTCTCTTCTGCCACCCAACCTTCACACACCTACTTACGTAAATTGAAATGCAAAGCCTATCTTTAAGCCAATACAGTCTAGTCTATCACTTTATATATTCTGTACTAATACGTCACATGAAACCAAAAACTTAAGCAAATGTCTTCCCCTCTTTCGTTTTGATATTTTTCCGAGTCCCTAAAACCACACGACTTAGGGACGAGAATTTAAAAGTAGCTGAGTATATGCTTTCTTAATTTACGTAACTATAAACATGCCATGTCTATCCATCCTAAATAAATGGTGTAAGAACTGGACTTACAGTTGGCCCCTTTTTTGTACATATTTTACTTCAGTTCCTGAAAAATATTCTGTATTGAAACTAAAATAATATTTTCTTACGTCAAATGGTAATTTTGATTACATTTGTAACCTCAAATCTGGAAATATCCCATAAGAGTAACTAACAATTTATATTCACAAGGATAGGTCGTATAGTTAAAACGTCACGGCTCAGTCGTGATCATCTCGCCGGTAAGCGAAACACGTAGTGAGTATATGAGTCGGATGACAAGAACGATTTTAGACGGCGTGAAACCAATATAATACATATCCTGTAAACACAGTCCATGAACACAGGCTTTCTGTGTATCTTGGGCTTTGAATTTTTGGTTTCCGACCCATGTTTTATCATCGGACAAGAATGGATTACTTGATGCCTGCGCCCCTCCAACCGCCGTGTTTGTGTTACTTGTTTCTAACAAAGAAGGGGCACTCGTATGTAAGCGACGTATTAAGTCAGCTCTTGTGTAGACATTCCCGCTGCTGGTTATTAATTACCACTAATCAAGCTGTTTGTTATATAAAAGAACGCACGAAATATTACTATCAAATAATCCAAATAATATTAATACAAAATGAAATTATATGGCCCAAAAATACACCATTTTCTTTTCAGATGTCTTATGTTAGATGAATGATTTTCATTTTATCCGATTGGCTTTTAGAATCACTCAACCAATCGACCGTTTTACGCATCAGGGGCTTGGTCCTTAGGCAAGGTGCGTAAGGTAACAATAATGTGACCTTTTCAATACTTTGCGATCCCCGTCCTTCGATTTCATAATATATTCTTGAAATCTGTGTCATAAGTATACTACAAAATAATAGGAAAAATAATCGCTACAGAAGTAATAATGTGTATCGGAGGTCTGACCTGGTGGCAGTTGAACGTGGAATATTAAACAAAACAAATTATACAAATACATTTAAAAAAATCGGTGAATACTTCGTATGTTTATTTAAGAGTCCATGAGGGACCAATTAATTCATTAGGTAAGCGGCGAAAAGATTCCTGGAATTCGTATCAACACAAAATTGAATTTGCCTCACACCAAGTTAATGAAGTGGCAAGATATAAACAACCATTTAATTAATTAATTCTGACGTCGTCCCTTTGTAGAATTCATAAACGGAACATTTAGTGAAACGTATAATTTAAAGATGCTTTAAGTATAAAAATGTCTCCCTTTTAAAAGCTTATATCAGACATGAGGCAGAATATCCGAAACTAATGCAATTCTTCTGCAATTTACAAGTAAACGTCTTTTCATCAAGACCAGTTCTAACCAACAGATATTATCGGAGGATTGGGTTCAATCGGATATATTTTGAATAATATGTTTATTAAATATTTTCGCTTCGTTTCTTCAATTGAAATTAATATACAGTACATAATAATAACCTTTTTGAGGGTTAACTCAACTCTTACGACGCTATGATCATGGTCGAAATTGACCTACCGTAGAAATATAAATTGTAAACTAATATAAAAATAATTTCAGCGAGAACACTTGATACCTGATATTATGTAAAGTTGAAAACAGCGAATCACACAGTTCTTTGTGAAGCAATTAACTTGTAGAGAGAAAAACATTTAAACGAAGACTTTAATTTCATCACAATATTGCGAACGCCCGACTTCAATTAGCGTTTCAATAAAATATTTTCAGTTCGTTGACTTCTGCTCTGAGGGTGTTATTATTATTAAATCATTATTAACGTCATTATCATTATCATTATATGTGTATAATATATAATATAATAATGTGTTAATTTTTTTAGCAAGCGATGTTTACACCCTTTCATTTGGTCTAAAATGTCTCTATAATTTATATACTTTCTGTTACTTGTGTGTCTATGTTAATGTTCAAATCATTTAATTTACTGAATACCCGTTTAATAATATTAATAGCGTTAAAAACCAATAGCTACTAGTAATAATACTAATATTACCTTAAAAACCAATAGCTACTAGTAATAATACTAATAGTTACTGTTACACAAGGGTGTATTTACGAGGAAAAAAGAAGGCAACACTAAAACGATATTGGACAGTCGGGTCTCGGACATCGATTTCCGATTGAGGCTCAAACATCGACGTCTCGACTCACTTTAATACACTTCCCCAACTGGACAACGTTGTGATTTCCGATTTTATTAATTCCCAATTCCAATACAGCCGTCGTTAGACCAATAGTTGGTGATACTGACGTTCGATGCCGGGATTCTAAATTCGATTCCCATCCAAAGCAAACGTATGTATTGAGTGTAGTCAGTCGGTCATAAAATTATGTATTTAGAAATAAAGTACATATATGTTTATTAGCTATCTGTGGTCACCATAACTACAGACCGTGCCTAATTTGGAATCAAAAGGCCGAGTTGAAAGTTGCACAAAGATCGTTTTGTTGGTATTAATTTTAAAAAATATGATCTAACCAAATAATAAGATAAGATAAGATTTTTTATGACATAATGTGTGGTAAATAAAATTCATCTCATTATTTGTTAAATTCTTCTGGAATTTTCTTCGACATTGTTAAAATGAACCGTTGCTTAATTTGAAACTCGCAACATTGACATTTTATTGTCCTCAGTCGCCATGACTCAAAGCTCGCTCTAAAGCTCCTCAGCACATCTCCGACTATACGTCGATGTTTTCCATTTACGCTAACTTAGATGAAGTTCAGTCTAACAACAGTTTAGCCCAATCCAGTGGCACTACAAGTTACGACACAAATATCTAGTAAGCTGTTTCAATATTCCTCATAAAAGGTATCGTGAAGGAACACTAAAAGGAGGTTAAAATATTTTTTTATTATACATCAAAAATACAGAGATAGATATGTAGGAGAAAATGTTTGGTTTTGTAAAAGCTAAATGTAAATTGGATTGTGTTTCATGTCTCGGCTTCGATTGAAAATTTAATTGGTGTTTTCGTCATATCAGCCAACATGGTTGTTTGAACTCGAATAAATTCCAATGCATTCCAGGCATTCCACAGCGGCGGTCCCAAGCGCCGCGTGCACGCCGCTAGTCGCTCGCCTGGCAGTTCGGCTCACGGCCGCTTATTGCGGGCCGTATTACACACTTCATCGATATTTATTCAGCATTTTCCCACTTTATGAATTACAATTCAGAATTATAACTCGCATCCAGTTTACGGTTTTAGAGGTAATTGTGACTTTTTATCCTATGTTGTCCAATAAATAATAATTATGGATGTCATAAAACTATATGGATCGCTCGTTAATTTCAGTTATTAATATTAATCAGTAATTAACACCAGAACTAGAACTGCAAGTATACGTGAGTCTGCACAGTATTCGTACCTGTAACAAAACAAGAAAATATTCATTAATCTACAACATCACGAAGTAGTATCTAATAACAATAAACTTGTTGTACGATGAAAATAACTTTAAATTACAATCATCATTAATTAAATTATCTTTACATTAAAACAATGCGGCAATAATTTTATATAAAAATAGGGCTTAATTTCCATACATTTATATACATAAAAGCCCTACAGGAATGAATAAAGTCAGTTTCGATTACGGGAGTACTAATTAAAATTGAGGAAAACCTGTATGAATTTAAACAAACTGAAGAGGTCAGGAATGTAGGCGCGTTATATATTAATTTGTTGAAATGAAATATAAATGTAGAAGAACTTAGAAATTTAAAATAAACTGAATTATAGTTTGGTTAGCGATTTTCGGTGAGTAAATGTACACTGATCAGAAAATGAGCAAAAATAAATAGTACTCAAACAGAAGAACCTTAAGTTTATATTGTATACGTTAAAGGTACCCAAGGAACAAATATTAACGGAGCAGTTTTGTAATAATAATCCTGAACTTGTATAATTTCCAAGGTTCGTAGTAATCAAGTTGTAATCAGTGGCAGGAAAAAGAGCAGTCTAACAGACTCTCAGAAATCCACAGTACATTAAGTAGGTATAAAATCAGAAAATAAACTGCTTAATTGAGAGCAAATGACCAAAAGCACAAGGAACATGCTCCTATTTTATCCACTGTAAGGCTGTTGCGGAAGGAGCGACAGCGCCCGCTGCGATGGCAGTCGGTTCATTAATATTTAACGTGTTAATAGTCCTTTATGTGAAATAAAATAACGTAGCCGGTCAGCAAGCCGTTTTATTGACCGATAGCAACTTCGACGACACACCATGACGACCCTGCGTCTGAGGAGAGATGCATCTGTATTTTCGCGTCGCGTCTGGATAATAGTTTCTGGTCGAGAATTGTTGCAGATTATAATAATTTCATAGCGGGTAGGTATTATTAGCAAATAATTGCTAGGCAATACTAATGGTCAGGGGAGCGTTACACCTCGTGAATTATGCAACGAGAGTCTTGCCGCAGCGCGTGTCGGCCTGCGTTATGGTAATTTAATCCCACGCACGCACCTCATTTCACTCACTCTTCATACTGAACATTTTTCTTAACTTAAAATAATAAAATATATTGTACTGTATGCTTTCAATGTTATTATTTATATTTCTTTTTATTATCAATATTCGGCATAAACAATCTAGTTATTCTTATTTAAATTGGCATTTGTTTACAAACAGAATAGGTGTCACCAAAACTAGATACTCGACTTCATATCATATCAGGCCTTATAAGTAACCCAGCCGAATACGTAATAATTCAATCAATCCAATATTGAATTCCAAAAAGCTTTACCAACAAACTGGCCGTTTAATCGGAGCTCGACATAAAGACTGGACATTGATTGGTAAAACAATAAAATAACGCGTGTGTCTCAGTTTCCTGTGCGCCCTTCTGTCATCGCACTAATAAACTGATTAACACAATTGTTTTTAACACCGTAATGCACCAGTTAGTGACGTTATCATTTCCCCTGTCTGCCATTACGTACAGAGCACTATCGCGCAGTATACATATATTGTATTGTCATAGAGTGGACACCCTCTGGTGGGCATAAATGGCACGATGAGTATACACAGGCAAAATGTTATAATAGTTATTACTGTAGAATCATTATATATGTATATACAATAGTGCATGCTACTGGGGCGACCTTAATACTTTTGTTTCCTCTTTAATAACATACAGTCCCTATGCATTTATAACTAATTAAACTCGAGGAAAACAATTCCTCAATTTCATAGCTGCAAAGCTTTACGACCTGCAAGATTTGAGTCTCCACTGAATGTGACTGACTATTCCGACTGCTGACACACGTAGGATAACCAACCAAAGAGTTTCAGCTTAAATTCGTGGAGATATGACAACATGGATATATAGATATGGTAACGTGGGCTAGTGGTCGAAATTATTTAAAGCACCTTTAAAAGGCCTGCGACGAGTTACAACGATTGTCACCTAATAATAACAGACAGGTTCGATTGCTTAACGTGCCTTTCGAATTGGACAAGTTTCTTTAGCGCTGTTGTCACACACTACCATACACAT
>DVPR01000873.1:0-12196 GCA_018239345.1 Oxynetra stangelandi | reverse complement strand
CTAAGGCTTAAGGAGTCTATGCTCACACTGGGCCAGCGCCGTAGACTGTGGCAATAACCCTTCTGATTCTAAGAATAGAGCCGTGTCAGTAAAACAACAAAATGGTTGATATTAAAATATTAAAAGGATCTCAGAAAACAATTCCAAAGTTTCCTAGATAATTTATTGTATAATAAACTCATTGTCATAAAAACAGAGTAGAAAAAGTGTGCATCAGGCTGAGGCGAGCCGTGGTCGTGTAGAAAACGAAGTGTGCAATGTATAGTTTGCAATGTATGTTAAAGGGCAAGGAAGTAAGTTTTACAGTCAGTACACTGTTCAATTTTTGTATTTGGTTTCATGTGAATTTAATTCATTTTTCAATTTGTTTGAGTTGTCATGTAATTGTCATATAATTATTTAGGTATATTATTTTTAGCTAATGCTAATGCGGAAGAATGTGTGACTACCGTAAATGTATGTACATACTCGTATGTGCCTACATGATGGTGCACCTATATGCAGTATGCATCGTCAATCGTACAGCAAGATTAAATGTGTAGTACGCGAACTAAGTAAAAATTAACTAAGAAAAGTGCCATTACCTACACCTACTTATTTCACTCCGACACGGATAATTCTGAGAGTTGTTCACTTTACAAGGGCCAATTGCATTGAGTTATCGTTATATAAGTTAGGTTATAAGGATTTTCACAACATTACTAACTACATTACTACTTTTCAGTTCTCGTCCACATCCTTACTTACGAAATGAAAATTTTAACGCGCCAATTCTCCAATGGAATCTTAAAAAACGTAATCTCAGCTATAACGACGATAAATTCAAAAGAAATTAAATTAGACAACTCTCGTTTGGTACGAGAATATTTTAACTTTTAACTCTGCATTTTCTTAGACTACACTCAATGAAATGTTGATGGTTTATATGGGTTTTATATAAGTTATTAACTTTGCTATTATTCTCTGGTATTTCGAAGAATTGAATGTACACCATGATTATGAATTTCAGACAAATATAAAAAATATTTCGCAGTTAATCTTTCTGGCCTTACATGGGGCAACAATTACAATTTATTTTACCGTATCTTTTACGCTGATCCAAGAAATATGACAATTGGAAGATACAAAGAATAATAATCAAAATCTTGAGCAAAATTTCGTGTATTAAGTGGATTTAAAAATATAATAAGAATATATATATATTTCTCAGTTAAGTAAAATATTTTGAAATTGTCATGTAGATTACTATAGCTTTATTCCTCGATTGTTTTACAAATAATGCGTATACGAAATAAATATAAACTTTTGAATAAATGATTGAGTCGTAAATCAAAGTCGAAGCCCAGAGAGTGTAATTAAAACTTTTGCCCCTGTTTAACCCCCGTACCGTTCGTACGCCACGTATGCAGTATTTTGGTAGTAATATTTACTGCATAAGACGCCTGTCAGTTAGTTAAACAGATAAATTTAATTCATTAAATAACGGATGAACTGAATGGTCATTAGTATCGTCAAAATGATTAGTATCCATGACATGGTCGTTTAAAGGGTGTATGCGAGGAATGTACCTAATATAGAACGTACTCGTAAATACCTTTCGAGGTGAATGAAACCAGCGCAGTTCGTACGGGATAGAATATAGAAATATTATTTTAAATTCTGGAATACGATGAAGTATGTTTACACGGGCGACCTACTCCTCGCCTGCAACGAACTCTTTGTTTCTTGATTCAATTTTTATGAACTACATTTACATTATAGAAATCGATACTTTTAAACAGTATTTTTTATTATTCCAACCAATAGTTTTCATACTTTTTATTCGTTATAGTTGTACTTTACTAAAGATCTAAAATAAAAATAAAAAAAATTATGAGATATTATTGTATTATAATTATTGTCAATATGCAAAAATAATATTCCGTTGATAAATCACAACAATTTCATTATGTACATATATACATTGTTGTATTATGATTTCAACATTTTCTAATCTAAGCGTACTATCTATATAGCTAGGTATACGAGTACATACATTTGTAGGTTTACATAGGTTATACACATCTTTTCACGCTAGAGGGGCTTACCATTTTTTATATTTATTCAACTAGTGAATAAATGAACGTCTTTGCGCCCTCATTTTAGTATGAGTACCCACTAACGACACGAGACACGCGTTATAAGTATCATCTTTTCTATCCATACGATGAATGACCAGTTTTACTGAATAGTTTATAAGAAAATATTATCTCATGTTTTTTTTATTTATTATAGGGATGTAACATATTTAAGAAAATGACCACCACAATAAAATTTAATACCGACTTGAAATTTGTGAATGATAAAAATATTATACATTCTTAAGAATAAACTTTAATTTTAATACAGCAGAAAGTTTATAATGTCGTTTAAAACTGGAAAGTCGTTTAAAATGTAAAAATTTAACAACTTTTGAGAAACTCGTTTGTACGTTGTCCTTGTGAGTTTAAGACACAGTGCCGATGTCATTCATTAATTATTTCATAAATGTAATCAACCTACAAGTCCAATATGCAAATGGTAGGATGGTCCGTGTCAACAATATAATTATTTTACTTATGTACTCAGTACTATTAGCTACAGTATTAAAAAAATCACCTTCAATTCGGGTAAATAAATGCGATGTATTACCAAAACGCTACGTCTGAATATGTACAAAACTTTTAGAAATAGCCAAATACTCTAAAATATGGCAAGATAAACAACATCTAATAGACACCACATTCCACTGCTATTTAAGATGAATCAAATCGTTAAGAGTCGGTAAGAATTTATGAATCTTTTCCAACAATAGTGCTAGTTTCCTAATTAAATTGCTTCTTTGTTCATGCCGCAAGAAATAGAAGAAGTGTTTGTTAAACGTTTAAGACGGACTGATTAGTGGCTTATAGTTCTGCTCTGCTTCTATTATTTTCAACTGGGATTGTGTCTTTATCATACTTTGTGCTTAATTGTACCAACAGTCCAGGAACAGTACAAAAGCTTGGGTTAGCCAATTCATAAAATATTTCGAGTTCGATTTGTATTTTTTTATTATTCATTTTATTGTCATCAGTCAAAATCACTGCTGGACACAGGCTTCCCCTGAGATCATAATTATAACATATCGATAGTTTATTTTTAACACCCAAGATTTAACTTCGGATTGTAGTGGTATATACAAACCTACATCTATTTGCGAAGCATTTGTACACAGCCAAGGCTTCCTAATAATTAATTAAGTTTTTCGGGTGGAAATCCACACAGGTGGATATAAATAATTAAACAATGACGATACGAGGTCGACTGGCAACATGGCGTGTCGCGTGGCATGTCTGGAATCTTTGTCGAATAATGTGTGATTAATGTGTGTGTGTGTGTGTGTGTGTGTGTGTGTGTGTGTGTGTGTGTGCTTGTGTGTGAGTATGCGTATATGATTTATCAGTCACTGCGACAACTAATAATTCTGCTAACTGTATCACTAGTGATTTATGTATAGTGTTGTTTACAAATGGTAAAAATTGACACGCTTTCACAACTCTTACCCAAGATACATTCTAACTTTATTTCAGTACACAAGAAACTTCAATGCTGAAATTTAATAAGTGGTAGTAAGTATTAAATGATGAAAAAAATATATATATTTTAGTCTGATTTGTTTACTTGATATATTGAGATATAAAATTACTTTTAGTCCTGAGATGCTAGCTAGATACGAAATACTTATAAAATATTTAATTCTTGTCAAACAATCTTCAGTTAAAAATATATATTATGTTACATACATTTGGTGTCAGTTACTTTTCCTTTTAGCTTTCATTTTTAATCTTTGGCAAATTATTATTTTGTATTTATTTTATTGTATTGATGTTGGCCACATTTCAAAAGTTAAATATGAGTAGGAGTGAAGGAAAACATCGTTAGAGCAATCTAAACACCATAGATTTATCGATAATGTTCCCTAAGGTGCGTGAAGTTGGCCAACGTGCGTTTTGCCAGCACGGTCGATTATAGCCTTATATATTCTCATTAAGAATGTAACAGTTCTCATTAAGAATCTGACACTGTCTATGAGTAGAACAATGAAAGGGTCGGTAATGATGATGACAACGACACTTCGAAGTCACTCAAAATTCGATTAAATGTCTGAAAGACATGCATTAGAGAGATACGTATGACCGGCGAGTTGGCACAATGTTCAGCAGACCTGTCTGTTGGCGTAGTCAATATGACTGTTGAATATTGGAAAACAAAAGCATTATAAAATATTATTCATATACATGAATAAAAACTGAAAACGATAAATAGTCTAATAATATATGTAAAAATAATAAAATAAATAAAAAAGGACAGGTTTGCAATGACAGAGATGTTGGGCACTCGGTGCTCTCTGCTACCCCGCTAGGTGACGGTTATTTATTTCTTTATATTTTAATAAAAAAAATATATAAATAAAATTATTAATTATAAATAAAATCATTATAAAATATTACCCATAAATACTTATACTCAATTAATAGTAATATACGAAATGAATAAATTAAATAATTATAACAAAAACCACCTTCACAACAATTTTATAAATATGAGCTCTGAGGCTTTACGAGTTGAAAATTCCCCCATATAAATTATGTTGAAAAATGGCGCGCTCCGCGCCTCCCTTTTCTGTCACATAAATGTTGCTGCCGTCCTCTTAACTTTGTTTGATACGTTTTGGGTAGGGAACAAAAGTTATGACTGGTTAATATTATATTTTCTTTTGTAAATATACGTTTTACGTTTAAAGTATTATCAAAATATAAAACACTGTTATAAATTTGGTGACATGTGGGGTCAATTTGAGCTTAATTATTTCAACATGTACTTTATTCAATCGAAACATAAATTTATTTAATATTTGTACAGTACAGATAGTTTAATCGTTGCTCTCGTAGAATGTATTAGGGCTAACAAACGCTCAGATATTTGCGTAGGTATGGCGCCCTGTTAGAACGTATGTGAAATTGTTAAGACATTATTTTTAGAGCGGGCTGCACTCAGCTGGGCGAAGCTCAGTTTAACGTCGAATTGAATCATAAAGCAACATTGACGTCAGTGTTCTACTTCATACCTACAAACTTTCATCCCAAACGCTAGCGAAAGCACACCATTGTTTATAATACACTAAAGTCGACGAGGTATTAAATAGTACGGTAGAGAATATAAAGAGGATGATAAATTGAGAGACACACGCTAATATGACAGCGTATTTATAATAGCAGTGGAACGAAGAAAAATCTGTAGACGATTCCTTAACAAATAATACTTACGTACACCGTCTGCGGAGCGATTCGTTGTTCATACAATTCACTTCAGAGAATCATAATTTGTTTAGTTTAATGAAAATGTTATGATGAACATTTGACCTTATAACGTGAGTATCATATGTTATTAAATTTATGTTTGTATAACCTTTAGTTCTGATGATGAAAACTATCTGTTTCGCACAAAACATTTTAAATGGATGATTTTCGTAACAGTTAGCTAAACACGTTTCATTATTTCTTACTAACAGTTCTACAATTTCATTGTTGTATTTAAACAAATGAAACATCAAATTGATAACAAAATTACTACTGTTGTCACATAAAATTCACGATAAATTATCTAACACCAAATTTCTCCTTTCCTATTGTGAAGTGTAATTTCGTGACATAAGCATTATTAGTAAATAATAAATGAGGCACTGCTAGTAAACTACACTGACAACAAGATTGCTTACTCATTTCGCTTAATGGAAAATTCTCGATCATTAATGTGTATTAGACACATAATAAAGGCGGACACAATAGCACGATATAATAGGTGTTTTGTTCAATATTTAATTTCAAGATTTTCAATTAGTTTGTGTCTGACTGACTGTCGTATTTGTGTCAAGTGTCTAAAACCTGATAGGTATTATTCCAATAACAATTTAATGAAATACCAAAATAAACGTGAATTTAACGAAGGTACATTTCAGAAAACTTTGTTAATATTACAATATAATAACAAGTAATGTTACAATGTAGGTATTACAATTAAAATAAGATTTGATTCATTCTTATCTAAATGTATTGTAAACACCTTATGTATTAGTTTTTCTAGATTAACGTCATGAATGTGTTACTTGATGTAGACTTTAGTTACTCAATGTTGTCTACGCGTTACACTGGGGTATACCAATTAATTTTAAACCTTTTTCCTGTCGAAGTAAAATATAAAATTTTCCTCGTCTGGTGCAGTTCTCTGGAAAATTTAAAATCTGCTTTACCGAGATTCTTAATTCTAAATATTGGATTTGATGTACGGTTACTGTCACAACAGAAATCATTTATGCTTATTGAAGCATTAAAGCAATCAGTCATTCTTAAAAACCTCTACAGCTAAGACTATCCAAGATGATTTTAAAACGAAATGACTGTTTGACGTTTGGGCAGCAAGATAACAAGAATACCCGGAGCTTTCGCGCAAAGGGTTGAAATTCCATTTATCCTTCATGATGACTTATTTATGTGACGACGGGTTGTTAAACTTGGTCTTAATAAAAGTGAAGAACAGGAAACTGATGAACGCTGAATCTGAATTAATATTAAAGTATTTTTTTTCTCCTAGAACTGACTCAATTTTTGCCCAAGAAAGAAGATCACCCATTACATTAATTAACTAATTTATTTTTAACAGGGGTACACCTTCTACCTAGAAATCTAATACGTTCGTGAATCTATAAATTTTTGGAGCCCTGATGTAGGTACAGCACGAATAATATCAGGGATTCGATCAATTGTTCCTGCGGAGAAATATGATAAAGGCATGATTAGGACTATATCGCTCGTGGTATTTCAATCAAGATGTAGAAAGAGAATAATTGCGGAGAGTAAAAGATTAAGTTAAATATCGACCATTAATAACGACAGTAATTACTGGCCGAAAATTTTAAAACAACATTTTTTGTATAATTTTTATATTTAATCGGTAAACGATAATAGAAGTTTGCTAATCACTTTATTCCTTTCAATTGGGTCATATTAAGTATAGTAAAACTATATTTACTTTTTGTTCATTCTTGATCGTTTCTTGTGCTCCAAGCTATTATAGACCAGTACGGCTTAAAATACGTAGATAAAATTATACATATTCGAACATTAATTATTTTGCAACCAGACACAAATACTAGTACTCATCACAATATATTTGTCTTGGGTGGGAATCAAACACACTAGCCCGTCTCAGCAGTCAGTTTCTTTGACCAGTGGAGTGGTCAGTCGGGCCAGTCAAATTGTTGTTTAACATTTTATTAATTCCAAACAAAAACCACGAATAGGTAGGTATAACATACAAAAGTTATATTAAATTTTTAATTACTTGAAAAGCTATTCTCTAAGGTAACCTTTTTCAATGGCATAGTAGGTAAACGAGTTGTGCCAACGTATAAAATGAAGACAATTTTGCTTATTATGTTAGCAATGCACCATAAAAGTCAGTTCACATTTAATTTACGTTAGTAAAGGCTAATCATACATTTATGAATAGTTTTACATTTGGTTTCTGCTTATATGTATATTTATTATGTGTATAAAATTATATACACATACAACAAAAAAAACTTAAAAATTCAAAATTTAACAACAAAAAGTACTGGTTTAAAAAATAATTTTAGTCCATTTCTCAGTTGCTTTTCTTGGGCTGGTCTCGTTTTAAGGTGAAATTATTTAGCAGATAGCGTACTTTTCAGGCGATCAATCATGTAATAAAACAAACTGATACAGTTAGCTACACAATGTGAACAAGTCACAGGACATCACCAGTATTGAGTACCTTTAGCTGTAAGCACATATTTAAAGACTGCTGTCAGCGCGACCAACGAACTGACAGTGATTCGTAATTTCATTAAGGCGTGTCGTCGTTAAACATTAAACGAGGGTTTTACACGTATTTAGAATAGCAAAAATACGTTGATACAGGAACTTCGATGTTGTATAACGCAAAATCGTAAGCGTTTCCCACAGTAGTTCAATAAAGGTAATGAAACCAAAGAACACTATTAAACTGACTAAATAACAAATCCAGTGCTGATGTCATTCCTTAAAATTTTTACTATAAGATGTGGCAAATTTTAAATAATAATACACTTGTGCACAATTAATCAACTGAATGATGAATTGTTTTTGCTAGCCACACTAATTATGACATTTGACCGCGTAGTGCGCTAAAAAAAATGTATTCTTAGTATGCTTGTGTTTTTAGTCCACATGTACTTATATAAATTGTTGTACTCAGTAATACCCGGAAATTACTTAAACAATATTCTAAATAAATATCAAAAACGCCATTTATTGTTAATTTTTTTCGGCAAATAATACTCAGTCTGTTATTTCACATTATTTTGTTGCGCAACGCTATTTGCGCATCGCCAGCAGCAAAACTCGATAACGAAGGAGTAGTCTCCTATTGTTGTAGTTAACAATAGTTTTTTCGATCAAAAAGTTGCAGGCTTATACCTGTCTACCTTAGGTTTTATTCAGCTACTCCTACTTTTTAAAGTTTTGTATTCAATGACTGTTGATAATAAAGGTGAGCGCTGTGCACATCTTCTTCATAGGCTTCACCTGATGGAAAGCGGGATGCAGCCTAGCATGAAGCACGCTTGCCTAGAAAGTACCTATTCGCTCTTGTATTGAATAAGGTCAGGTTGTATGAATCGGGAAAAATAAATTCCGGCAGGGAATTCCACTCTGTAAGAATAACGATTAAGCGAGCCGTTTCGTCATGTTCAGCGGGATATCTACAAGATATGGATGGTACCCTGCCGTACGTCTATATTAGAACAAAGCAGTGAATGTGTATTGCAGTGGCAAGGTGGACGGACCGATCCTCTCCCCCCTGCCCTTCCACACCTACACGGCTACTAGGCTTTCGGTGCAAATATCTTTCTTAGGCTGACGTGCCATAACTCGCTAGATTGGGGCCTATCTATCGAAATAATAACAACAGCACAACAGGATTTTTCGCCATTCGATAGGACATTTCCCAGACGGTAAAATACGAATAGGACACTGTTTTCAATTCTAATGAGATTCATATGACAATATTCGGCATTCTATTGGAAATTAGTGGATTTTACGTTCATATAAACGTACAAAAATTTCTCTGAATTAGTTTTTTTTTCATTATGATTACGATTCATCGTCAAACAAAGAGTGTTTTTAATTGGCAATATATATTTAAGAGATCGAGGAAAACGCCAAAAGGAAATAGGTCCCTACTTTGAAAACCAAAGTTAATTGAACGCAATACTGACTGATTACATATTGATTACTCATAATTTATTAAATGATTATGTAACATTAAGTTGGTTCTCCGAGCTAAGCAAATTAGCTTCAAACAATAGATAATATATTTATGATTAATTATGTCGTTATATATCACATATATGGTATAATAGTGAGCAAAGTACGTGATGTTATTTTACATAGTTTTGTCAGCACTAAATTGAGCTGACCATGCCCATTCTTTTGGAAATAAATTAAATTGATATTGATAGATAGAAAAGACACCAAATTAAGTCAACCGGAATACTATATCGCAGAAATCAACTGAGATCACAATCTGGCTAACCTTAACATAACCGTGGACCAACAAAAGGAATAATTTGGGAAAACATAATTATGTAACTGAAATAGAGATTTAGTACTTAATGTTGCACTATGACGAAATTTTCCGCAACGGCTTAGTTCCTTAAGTCCGTGTTCTATAAAGATTTATATGTTTATTTGTAACTGTAGCTCGATACCAGAATTCGAGCTACGACATCCCCCACCAGTAACGACTCAAAGGAGAAGAGATGGAATAGGGCGCTGCGCTTCAAGGATACCAGTGCGATCCTTTAGAAATTCCGTAGTATTCCGAATAGCGCTTAGGCAGACCACCGATGGGGTTAAATGCAGTTTTTTTTCGCAACACTTTGGGCCATACAACGCCCTAGCCTACAGAAAAAACTTTTAGGTTTATATTATTCAAATAACTACAAATAATGCAGTAAAAATCTGGTATGTCCTCCATGATATTGGAAAACGTTGTAAAGATTCTATCCCGGCAACAAAATAGGCATTAAAATATCAAATGACAAAAACACAGCTGTGTGCCAATAAGGACGTATTATTGTCGTCATGCATACTATATATTATACTTTACTATTATTATCAACCATTATGTCGCACCTGTCCAAGAACACCAAAAAGAGTTACTTACCTTTGTTAATTACACCGAATCAATGCTTTGAGTTATATAAAAGGGTTGATACAATATGTGTATTAAGCTGCATAGTATTCTACTTTTTCACTCCGAATATAATTTTCATTACCATCCATTAGATGAACTTGCGGATTTAAAAGTATTTTCAATATAGATCAATATCCCTTAGGGTGGTTCAGGCTTATTAGGTTAGGAGCTGAATTCGGTCGCACTTATATCAGATAACGTCCTTAATGAAATTCACCGAGAAGTCCAAATATATCACATTGAGGATATTGAATTATCTTCGATTATATTATCTGTGACGATGGATCGGAATAAAAAATATTCTGCCTTATATTTGCTCGAATTGAGAGTGTCAAGAATGTTCCTATATTATTCAAGGACATCTTCCACTAACTGATATGATTCAGCTATGTGTATTCATTTTATCTGATAAACAAAATTACTAATGCGTCAAAATTATAAGAATATCATGCAGATATAATAACAAAAATTTAATAATTACATATTTATATAAAACCTACAAATATATGGATCTATTAGACAGACTACATGGTGAAGAACTTTTAGCTCGCTTTCCATCAGGTGGGATAGCAGTCAAACGCGAGCCTATAGCTAAATAATTATAAAAAGGACACGTGCGCTATGCGCCCACGCTAGGGTACGAGTTGCTCGATTTCGAATCCGTAAATTGATATAATTCAGTAGGTATTGTTTCTTAGCCAAAGACGACCTATCTGATGGGTAAAATTCGATTTTACAAACGTTGGTACATTTGCCACATTACATACTCGTACGTTGTGATCGTATAAACTAAACATAGCCTTCAGTTACGTTGATACAAGGAAATAGTACACCTTTGTCGAACGGTCGCCTGCGGTACTAGTGCAGCAACACGGGATAACTACACATTTGTAGCGGATCTGAAAAAGGAATTAATTCCGAAAACCTTTAAATTTCCAGTACACCCACTTGTTATGGCTTAAACATAAAAAACATTTCTCAATATACGATATTAAAAAGCCGTATAAAAGTAACAATTCAGCGGTTGAGGTTACATTATTCTTGGCGGTTGATGTCTGTAAGAAATTTGAATTATATTATGATTTCTTCGTTTTTAAAGTTATACTCGTATTTTTAGGTACTCGAAAAGTTATTTCCGGGGAAGACAAACTCCTAAAATTATTAAGCGGAATGACCTCCCGCGAATGCTTGTACGGTCCAGTGATTTTTACATATGAATATGAATATTAAGCCGCCTTATAAGCATATAAGTATCTTATGCTACTTTAAAACCTAATATATCAGCTTTAATTTTAACAGTGGTATAAACGAAACCGATGCATTTGGAGTGTTAATCAATGACATGCCAAAAGAAATACATAGAAGTGTCTACTAAAAGAGTGTGACCAAGGTAGTCTGACAACAAAATCGGCTGTGGCTGTCTACAAGAGGAGACCGCGCTCTACCTTGCCTACTTGACAAATTTATCGCTTCTGACACACCAACGTGAAAACCATGAACGTTTTTATGTCATGAATATAAACTTACTGTGTATCGATTAACAGATGCTTTGCGATAATCGAATCATAGATTATTCACTATTATCGTATATATTTTTTATTTGAATATCGCTAACTAAATATGTTTCATGTAAAATTATATATTTGTAACTATTTAAGATATATATATATATAAATACTAAACATAGTGTTATTTCCGTTTATATTATTATATTTTTAAGTCATCAAAAGTCATTATTAAGAGCCATTAGCTAAAAAACTTACGGTCACTCGGTTTACATGGATAGCCAATAGATTCAAGGTGCACGTCAGGTTTGTAAGGACAGAGATGTTTGGCACTCGGTGCTCTCTGCCTACCCCGCTAGGGACCTGGCGTGACG
>DVPR01000872.1:0-12197 GCA_018239345.1 Oxynetra stangelandi | reverse complement strand
CTTTCCAAAAGTAGCCAATCTCTTGGAAAAGAGACTTGAGCATATGCAATCATTGTGCCAATTGTTAACCAGTGAATCAATAATATAGGATTCGGTCTTTCCAAGGCGACATACGTTGTGTTTGTGTTGCATGTAGAAGATGGGTTATGAGCAAACAAAACTGTGCTTCATTACCTGGTAACACTTCTCACAGTATCTGTAAAGCGGGTTGTTGTTCTGCGCGCGGCACTGGGCACAGTTCCAGTAGTCGTAGAAGTCCATCTCGCTGTCGCTGTCCCCCGTGGCCGTCTGCTCAGAGTCCGCGAACTCCAGATCGCCATCGTCTCCCACCAGGACTTCTATGACTTTCGTCGTAATTATTTTGTTCTGGAATTTGAAATCGATTCCAATGGATAATGAAAGATTTAAAGCCTTGATATTTTTGGCAGAAATGTTATAAAGTTTTAATGAGAACGGATTTAATGCATACAGTAAGTATTCACTTAATTTAGTTCTAATGTTAATTTGATGAGATCGTGGTTTGATGACGGGTCCAAATTAGTCCAGATGAATAAAGATTGAGTAAGAGACGTGGTGATACGGATAGGCAGCTTGTTTACGGCGAAGTTCCTCACATCGCTATCCCCGGACGATTCGATGTCCACCGGGCCCGTGAGCTCCTCGGGCTCGGTGACGGGTTCGAACTCCACGAGCCGCAGGTCGTCGCTGTCGCACCACTCTGTGTCGCTCGTGTCGCGCAACAAATCTATAAACATCACACATTTAGCATCGTGACACGGACCGCTCCCGCACATATTGTCCACCCCCAACCGGCAGGGTCCCTTTGCAGTCAGCAGCAACCCTCGGCCGATCCTAGCACGTCAGTCACTTGCGTGTCTCGATTGTCTTCCAATATCTTGGCAGGAATACTATTGTTTCTTTTTAACACTCAAATTTCAATATAACATATATTTTTAGTATGTGGTCCGTATTATTTTCTAGGGTAATTGATTTTTTTTTGCCTGTTTTCATTACTTTTTTTTTTCCCCTTTTTTTGTTTACTTTTGTCACCTTTCGTGTTTTTTTTCTTTTCGGTAGGATCGTCAATATTTTTTTATTAATAATCTGGTTTCAGTAGTAAATTTAATATTTTAATTGTATTTTTAACGATTTTTTCCCCGCTTTTCATATTTTCAATGTTTTCTTATTTCTTGTATTTTGGCAATTTCAATAAGTACATGTATATGTATATATATTACTCTAAATCTAAACTACTAGACATATTTTTTAACTTATCATGCTACAACACAAGATTCTTATAGCAAATACAACTACTGTAAACTTATAAAATGACATAGTCAAATTACTTTGTTAGTTGATATAAAAAGCTATTATTATTATAATAACTATACTGTTAGTAAATAATATGTGACAGACAGACAGACACCGTAATCTTAACACTTAACTATAAGTAATTTTGATACTCAAACAGTGAGTACTGTAATGTAATCCAACTAGTCCGGGTGGCAGCAGGGCCAGTCAGGTAGGAACATTTCACAAGAAGCACTATGCATTAGTTTAAAGAGTCAGGCTAAGAATTTACCTTAATTAAATAAATTCATTTTTTATCAAATCAACAATCACAATTCATCAAAAACTATGAAATTTAAAACCAAATAGTATGGGTACAAAATCTCCATAACATAAACCAACCTACAAACCAAAATCACTATGATTTAACCATAAAACAATATGAATAAGCCACTTGGCATGGCTCGAGTTGTTGGTAAATTATATGAAAAATTTATGACAAAGTATTTAAAAGAGCGCAAGAAGCCAGAGACGTACAATGTAAGATCTAAAAACTTGTACTTGTCTTGATTGAATTACTATAAAGGGAGTGTTACAGTATAAATTAACAACAACATCGAGTGTGGAATTGCAGGCGATTTATTCGAAAGCGTTCCATAGTCTTCCGGGTCCAATCCTGAGGACCGAGCTTGGCAGCGCCGGCGGCCAGGGCAACACATCTGACAATGTCACCACACACGTATGTTAGTACGTCATACAAACATTACAACACCCCGCTCACACACACGCGCAAATAATACTACTGAACGAAATTAGTAACGAAATAAAATTCTAATTTAATTTACACGAAATTAAATTAGAATTTTATTTTAAAAACAAAACGAATATTAAGAAAGTCAAACATGCACAAAATTAACAATTTCTCATGCAAATCTTCTATCATCTAAAACAAGTCCTGAGAATAACGTGGGTACCTTAATTAATCATAAGGAATTCACTCTGTCAGTAAAAATAATTCATTAGTTCCCAAATTAAAAACTATGAATAAATATTATTCTGGACCGGTGCATATGTTAACAATATTATGCGCCACAGAACTTGCAATGTATTAATAATCAATGACTACATTGTTGTCTCATACATATTTACAGTATCTCTACGTATACAGATTTTGAGTTTTTAATGTAAATAGGACTTTTTGCGTGACTTGGCAATGCCAGATAACTTTTTTACGTATTTTTTTAGGTAGTTTACGATAAAATTAAGTATTGGTGTTATGATTCTACATCGCTTCATCGTCAATGTAAAGTACAAATTCATTTTTATTTTTCATAAGGATAACATCAATGTTTACAGCGACACAATCTGCTATTACTTGCCTGGACTTACAGCGCTGTTTGTCGTTTGTGTCCAATATGTATGCCAATTGCACTTTCAAATTAATTTGAATTAATTCATTGCAAAAAACGAGACCCATCTTAAAGAAATGTTTACCAACCGAACATAAGGGAACTAACAATTTATTAACAGTTAACTTTCTTTTTTCAAAAAACATTAGTTATTACTCGAGACAGACACTATTGCGCCATGTACCCCACACACAGCCCCTTGCGTACTGGTCTTTGTCACTTGCCGACTCATTTTGTAGGGACAAAAACGTTCCTTCTCCATGAAGGTATTTTTTATAAACAACATGAAAAACAATAAAATATTTATTGACTACACTACATGTAGTAACTTTAACAGCAGTTAGAATATTGCACATTGTTCGAAGCTGGTTTGAACATGTCAAGACGTGAACAGAGATAGGACTTTTGTCGCGGGAAGCGAGGGAAAAATATGTTCGTCATAAATATGGGGAATACCGTCGGCACGAACTGAACGCGAAGTAATAATTTGTTCCTCGTAATGGGTGTGTGTGTGTGTGTGTGGGTGTGTGTGTGTGTGTGTATGTGTGTGTGTGTGTGTATGTGTGTGTGTGTGTGTGTGTGTGGGTGGGTGTGTGGGTGTGTGTGTGTGTATATGTGTGTGTGTTGTTTGGTTTACGGTTAAATCGGTAAAAAAGCATGTTTTTAGGATATTTTTTTGGCAATACAGATGATGTTAGTTTATTCAGTCAATCCATATATGTTAAGCGTTTATGAACACGAATCGTCAGTTTATGGTAGCGAATGTTTGGGGATTAAGTTGTGTATTTGAAGTTCAAAATACAGATGACCAGTGGAAAGAAAATTAATACCTTTATTTGTGAACGATTTTTGAATGGATATTTTAAGTGCAAAGCATTCGCAATTGAAAGAACATAAAAAATACGTATTCCTAATTAATTATCGGTAGGATTTATTGATGCCATATGATATTCTAAACACTCTTTCCATATTATTCTTTCAAAGCTCTTTGCTTGAGATAACTTCTTTAATATAATAACAGTTTGAATATTGATTGACAGTTACTGTGCATAGGAGCGTCGCTTTTGAGCGCTCAGTACAAACTAATATCTAGTAATAATTGAAACCATGCACGTTGGCACATCTCTTTTATAACTTCGAAGGATTCCCTAGTTAAATCCGCAGGACTTTGAAGGACTGTTGTGCAAGATACATACTTGTATTCCCTTGCGTGTTTTGCAATTAAATAGAGTTACAAGTAATTGAGGGAAAAAAATACGGCGGCTATTGTCACACTTCCGTGCAGGAACTTACCAATTTTATAGTGGCTGGTTGTATTAAACAAATACTGCTTTTGCAGTTTAATTGCAGTTTTATTGAATACCTTTTAATTATTTGCACAAGATATAATAAAAGCTATGTGTGTGACAATGTTATATGCAACAGTATGTCATTAAAAGTATAGCATATATGTTTATCAAAACATATTCATCATAATTTTATATTTTAAGCGTGATTGATTGGCATTTATTTTGATAACGTTATTTGTATGATTAGTTTAATCAAACCGTGATAGTTTAGTGGGCTAGATTTCAACCACCTAATACAGGACTGTGTGGGTTTGAATCCTGGCACTTTTCTAGCACCTATCTTTGATTGCATAAATTTCTATGAAGGAAATAATCAGGAAACCTACACACCTCAGAGTTCTCTTGGTGAAAATATATTCATTAAAACCGGTAAACTTGGCCTGTATGGTAGGATTGAATTCAACTATTCTTATTCCAACAGCAAAGCGATCAAAGGAAATGAAACATTTGTGTGAAATGACAATGACATTAGGAATTTCAAACATGTTTCAACAGGACTCACTGTGTTAAAAGTGTAGACATCTTAGCACAAGCAGTAGAATTAAGTAGGAGAAATGACTCATTGAAGTGAATAATGAAAATTGGTGTGTGAGTAATATAAAAAAAATCAAGCATATTTAGCAACCAAACTGCATACAAATGTCATATTTCAATTTAATATGTTATTCCTATATCTTTGTGAATGTGTTTAGATGCACTATAAAAAATAAAAGAATAAATTATTATTTAATGCAGCCATACTTGTTAAGATAGATGGTTTCCGCACATTTTGAAGTTGGTATGTGTATAATATTCACAATATAAAGATTTTTATGTGTAAACGAGATGAATGCATACAATTATAATAAAATATAAGAAACTGATTAATTTAAAATTCCTCCTTAATGATGTCTATAGCCGATAATAGTGGAAAATGAATTTATGTTCTTTTTTTTACTGTTGTTTCAATTGACATCAAACATGTCACACAAATATAACTGAAAAACAACTCAGGTGCTGCATCGAATAGTATTAATTTAATAAACGGTTGACTGTATGGTTGACTGCACATTTACAATGCACATTAATTAAGTGGGATGCTAATTGAATATGTCACCTAGTCAATCTAGGATGGTGTTTTTATAAGCTGAAACTTTACTATATAAGATAGCGAAGACATATTTTGTTTAATATACTTTTTAAAAAAATGGTAAATCTGTAAAAATAATATTAACATTATTAAAATATTTTAAAAGCATAAAAAAGTTTAAGATTTAAAAGAATAATTGTTAGAAATCAATTCATAATTATTAATTGTTCTTTTTTTTTTCTTCGATCGTCTATTGACCTGAAAATAGACTTTTTGATTGTACAAATGAAAAACTCTAAAATATTCTACTACAAAATTCAGTTCGAGGTCTAATTTAGCCAGCTATAAGTCTTTCATGACTAATCGGAAGATAAATGAGACGATGGCTCAATCATAATACTTCATGATATATAAATACCTGTACATATATTCAAACAACTGCTTATGTACTACTGCTTATAAAAACTATGTAATTGATTTGTTTATTGTTGACAAAAACAATCTCCATGCACTGCACATCACTCAACATTCAAGTGACTATAACTAAAAGCATGTAAATTATTTATTTATATTAATAAATGTAAAATCACATTAAAAACGTTTCATACCGGTTTCCCTATCTTGTATGCTGAAGATTGTTTCAGTTGAGCAGCGTCTGCTCCGTGACGCCTCGGATGTGTTGTCACTTGATGTGCGCTTGTTCCACAATGGTTCTGGAGAAATAAATTAATTGACTGTCATATTGTATTCATTAAAGCTAAGTTACATAACTCAACAATTTTTATTCTTGGTGTGTATGGTTTTTAATCTTTCTCTTTTGTCATTGTCAACTATTTCATGCTCAAAAATATGTTAATTTTAAACTCTTAATGCAGTTCTAAACGTTTGTCTTCATTATAACACTTCTATACAATCCAAAAAATATCTTTAATATAAATAATCTTTTGAATACTTATATTTGAATATTTAAATTGTAATTTTTGTTAATTAATATAAATAAAACAAAGTGAAAACATATGGACAGCTGCGGAAAGAATATAATTTTATAGAAAATACGACCTTAAGGTAATGCCTTTAAAGGGTTCTATTATAAAGCGTATGCATAAATCCGAAGCAGAAACAGGTTACCGAAATAATACTCACAAGTCTTTATAGTACGATGTAGTCCCACATCATGACGATAAAACTAAAATGCACACTTCGACAAGCGTGCAACATATTCCTGAGCGGATTTCCGATTCGTTGGCCTTCAAACGCGTCCTTCCAAATTGCCAACTTCTCTAACTCAATACTATTGTGTATATAACGTAAAAAACAGTAATATAATAAATAATACAACATACCTGCTGTATTATAGGGCACCGATGTATTCATATTCGTAATACGCCGATTTCTCAAGTGTAAAAGTTATTCACTATATACATTTACAAGGACTTGTCGCGACTCGTTGGGTTCGTTACTTTGGTTTGGTATTAGGATTTGACAGAAATTTCAAAATCACTACTCTACCATTGGTCACAAAGCACTTATCGTTTACATATGACCACATTCAATGGGTGAATTTTTAAGCGTCTTAATTTTGACCAATCACATTACACAAAACTGACATTACATGTTTGTTGTATGATTGTCACGTAGCCAAATTGATTAATCTTTTAAAATTGAACCACTTAATTTATTATGAACTATTATTATTAAACTAACTGTTTTTTATTTCAATGCTTAAAGTTAAGAGCGGACGTTAGCTTATGAAATGAAAAGTTTACAGCCATGTGCATTATTAATAAACATGGCCGCCCAGTCGTTGAGGTTAATGTTGCCAGCTACTATAAATAAAAATATTTTAATACAAAGTTCTGCAAATAAACATTTACAAACATAATATATATACATTTAAAAATTAGGCATGGACATTTGGAATTCACTTTGGATGGAATCCATCTACATGAAACGTCTACATATTACTTAATTCAAATTACTTGATTTAAGCACATAAAACCTTTTAAATATCACCAGCCATAAGTCTATTGAGGTGCAGACAATCTTTCAGGTTCACTGCAAGAAGAATATGGTATGATCGAGACCTCTAAGGAATATGGATCTGTGTACTGCGAATTTTTACAGTAGTACAGAAGAGCATTACTAAGACACCAACATGCTACAGCCTTGGAACATACTTGGTGTTATTACACCTAAATTTAAATGAAAGTCTAACTTTTAAACCCTATACACTCACATACATATTTTATAACTGTAATATATTAATAGCAGTAACAACCTAGTGCCTTAAAATTCACCCTCCTACTCCAGGGCTATTGATTTAAAACCCTGACGTGCACCGATTTCGTTACAAAAGAGCGTTTTAAAATTAAGTGTCAGAAACCTAAACACCTTGAAGTTTTCCATAAAGTACTTGAGGGCGTATGAAACTTGCTAATCTGCACTAGCGTAGCAGATTACAGTCTAAATCTTTGTCATTCTGATAGGATACCTGTATATAATAATGTAACAATAAAAGAGTTGATGATGATGACGAATGAATGAATGATGATAAATGTTTAATTTTATAAACGAATTTTAATTTGATTATCTTGAATATGTTTTATGTTATCAAATGTAACTATCATAACATAATTAACATGTTAAGGCTTATGGGCTTTGATGGGAAGGTTCTCATGTAAAACTAATGTGAATGTGGAGGAACTATGGATTAGCTTAAAAATAACATTACTTTTCATCACTAAGCCATGCTAGCAAATGTTAGGCTACTTTTAACCATTTTTGTAACAATTTGATATATTTGCTTCCTTATTTACTTCCGCTTAACTAAAGCAGTAAATTGTATTTATTATTGTTTATGTAAACAAAAGCAATGTAAGTAATAAATTTATGTCAGTTGTTCATCTTTATTTTGTACAATTGTGTAGTTAAAAAAGTAAATGGGTGTCTAACTTTAAATGTACGTATATTTAAAAAAAGATTAATTGTTCTCTATACATTTATATATTTTAAATAGTAAAATTGGCTCTGTACTATTTACAACATAAACTAGGTTAACTAATTTTTCAATTAATATTACTTGGATGAAATTCATACTTAGTCTGGTATGTGAATAACATCCCTTTTATCTACATTAAAGTTTATCCTCAATATGAAACAAACAGGAATCTCGCTTTATTACTATTACTATAATTATAAAAATTGCAAGTATTATATTAAAACCGTTTTACAAATTCTTTCAATGTGTCTATTATTTATCTGTTTTCAAATTTTTCTCTGTGGCTATAATAATTTTGACGGTATAGCTTGTCTATTACTAAACTTCCTTTTCCTTGTGGCATGGTGACGGCGTAAGGTGAGTGAAATAACTTTGTGCAATAATCCTGATTTGACTGTGAATTACTATTCAAACTGCACTAGAAGTATTCATTATAAAGAGAGTGAATGATATAATATTAAAGACGTCGTTATTAGATGGTTGCATTAATCCAGATTTCTACACTGAATTGTCGCACGTGGACAGTATCGCTTGACCGATTGTTTTCTCGTTAAATCAGTTTTATATAATTGTATAACCACTAAGAAATACTAAGAATTTAATAGCGGTATTAGGCAACATTGAAACATTGGCGTGTATATTAGTGCTCGGTTGTCACGAAGAGGTTATGTTAGCACGGACTGAAAGGATTTGATAAGTGACTATTTTGTTGTAGTTGCCGTAAAAGCAACCACAATGCCGCAGAACGAATATATTGAGCGCCACAAAAAGCTTTATGGCAGGAGGCTTGATTATGAGGAGAGAAAACGAAAGCGGGAGGCCCGCGAGCCTCACAAGAGAGCTGAAAAGGCGCGCAAATTGCGTGGTATTAAGGCTAAACTCTTCAACAAGGAACGCCGCAATGAAAAGATACAAATGAAAAAGAAAATCAAAGCCCATGAAGAGAAGAATGTTAAACAAAACTCCGAAAAGGTTGCGGAAGGAGCGCTGCCCGTATATCTCCTCGACAGAGACGTACAGTCGCGCGCTAAGGTATTATCGAATATGATCAAGCAGAAACGTAAGGAAAAAGCTGGTAAATGGGACGTGCCTATACCCAAAGTTAGAGCTCAGGCCGATGCTGAAGTGTTTAAAGTGCTCAAGTCTGGTAAAACCAAAAGAAAAGCTTGGAAGCGTATGGTCACAAAAGTCACTTTTGTGGGGGAGAATTTTACTAGGAAGCCACCGAAGTTTGAGAGGTTCATCCGACCCATGGCGCTGAGGTTCAAGAAAGCACATGTCACACATCCTGAACTGAAAGCAACCTTCTGCCTACCAATTATCGGTGTAAAGAAGAATCCGAGTTCGCAAATGTACACAAGTCTTGGAGTGATTACAAAGGGAACTGTCATAGAAGTCAATATCTCTGAGTTGGGTCTGGTGACACAAGCTGGCAAAGTTGTATGGGGGAAATATGCCCAAGTATCCAACAACCCCGAGAATGATGGTGTAATTAATGCTATTCTTCTGGTTTAATTCAATAAAAAAATTCTTTAAAAAAGTTTTGTTTCATTTACTTAAAATGTTTATAACGTGGGGGATAGTTCACTGTCAGAATGATGTAGATTTATGGATTGATTGCAAACCTATGATAGGTGATATTTAAATGTATCCTAACATTATCAGATAACTTAATCACCAAAACATTTGGTTTCTTTTATTTACTGAATACTGTGTGCATTATAAGCTTGCTACATATCTACACTATTACTATAATTGACATTCAAAATTTATTTTCGTGGATCTGTTAAATAACATTATAGTATCGATAATTTAACATTACTTTTGTAAATAATTCAATTTCATTGGTTGTATTGATGAATCGCTACCAAGGTGGGCTAGTCAAATACTTCGCCGTTGATGGATTGAACCAAAAATTTTAATTTTCATTCCTATCCAGGACACATTTATATCATGTGTTTATTAAGAATTTTAGGGTAAAATTGTATAAAAAAAACAAGAGATATAAAAGGGTAATTATAGAGATCTCTGGATGGCATAATGTTAAGCACTAGCCTGTTGAGCACTCTGTAGCTGATAACATATTCAGAACAGCGATGGCATTTGTCTCCAGGAGTCAAGATGCAGATTTTCGTCAAGACCCTCACGGGCAAGACCATCACTCTTGAGGTCGAGCCTTCGGATACCATAGAAAATGTGAAAGCCAAGATCCAGGACAAGGAGGGAATCCCTCCCGATCAGCAGAGGTGAGTTGGTATTTCTACATTTCTTGCTATAATAGAGGAAATTGGAAGAACTCTTATCGCAGAATTTTCCTCTTATAAGCAATTTTACTGTGATAGAATGTAAAAGTGTACAAGCTAAGAATTTTTTATAATCCTCAGCCTAGGCAGTTACACATTAACCCTTGGTAACTAAATTTCAGGACAATCATTGGTGACATTGCCTAACAATAATTGTGATTCACAGCAAAAAAAATTAAAACAGTCCCATTTTATTCTTGGCTGATTGTGTAAACCCAAAACTTGATGAAAAGAATATGCTTGTTAATATTCTATGTAAGTCTTAATATAAAAGAGTATATTTAAGAATTATAATAATTTGCTGATTTGAAATTTCCAGTTTAATTCCTACCCAAGTTACATCTGAGTGTTGGTTGTGTGTAGGGGGTGTTGGTCTATTTATTTATGATTCATATGAAGATACCCTCTCTGCCTACCCCGCTAGGGACGTAGCGTGACTGTTATTTATTTTTATTTATTTATGAAGATAAATAAATATGTTTTAGTATTGTTATCGTTTTCTTCAGTATCAGTTCAGTAAGAGTTTTATTGCATTGTTTGTTGTTTCCTTATGTAGATTGATCTTTGCGGGCAAGCAGCTAGAGGATGGACGAACTCTCTCAGACTATAACATCCAGAAAGAGTCGACCCTCCATCTGGTATTGAGGTTGCGTGGAGGAGCCAAGAAACGCAAGAAGAAGAATTACTCTACACCCAAGAAGATCAAGCACAAGAAGAAGAAGGTTAAACTAGCTGTACTCAGGTACTACAAGGTAAGATCTTTTCCACTGTTCTATTCTTTGTTGTGATAAGAACACTCATCAGCAGTTGTACAATTGATTATTTTATACTTATAAATGGATGAATTCAACATAAAAATAATATATGTATGTGTATAAACTAATACATACATATAAGATAAATTTTGTAATTAAAATGTTATATCTTATTAATCAATACAAGGTCTCTACTACATTGTAAAATAAAGTTATAGTTACAAAAACTTGATTCACATTGCATCGACTTATTTTAAGTGTGTTATAAAATGTTCAATTTTAGATGCTTTGTTACAATGTAAAGCCAATTTGAAAATCAGACAAGTTTGAACATGAAATAATAAACAGCGATCAATATTCTCCTTAAGCTGTGTGCACGCTGAGGCACGTGTTGCAGAAACATACAGCAATTCCTAAGTATTTTGTTGCCAATCTATAATAATAATATAAGTTATTTAGTATTATACTTCAAGATTTAAACAGGATAAAATTAGCTTTGACCTTTTCAGGAATGTATGCATACATGTTAAAGTAATGAGAAATGTCAATATTAAATCTTATAGAATTTATTTAGGTCACAATTATTTTAAATAATGTCAAATTGTGTTTAAAAAAAAATTTAAGTAATGATATTCAATGCTTTTCATAAAGTTTCTCGACCCTTGTGTTGACGTAAACAAAATAATCCAATGCCATCAGTTGAAAACTGTGCAACCATCGAAGTGATGAAGTCGTAGCTCAAGTTCAGACAAGTCTAGTCTCGTTGGAGTCCTGTGACTCTTCTACTTGGCCATTACATTGTCACGATTGTCTTTTGTTTTGTCTTTGTTGGATATCAGTCCGTTCCATTGTTGGAATGATTTTATGATTCAGATTTTGAAATATTGGCTACTTATTTTTTTTTGTCATGTGATGAGTTTGCTAAAGTACCCGTCACGAGAAGCTAGAAATTATGTAAACAAACATCTTTTACTAAGTAAAGATTTTATACTGCGAGATAATAATAAATTGAACATATTCAATC
>DVPR01000871.1:0-12197 GCA_018239345.1 Oxynetra stangelandi | reverse complement strand
TCAATTTATAGCGATTGCCTCTTAGAGGTGTGAGACTTCCCCGATATGCTTTTATTCACCCCGTTTGGAAACTAAACGCTATTTGGAGATTAAAGGGTTGATGGAGTAATGCAATTTGTTATTTTACGTTTATGTTTATATAAAATTCTGTGTCATATTCTGATGCTACTGGGTATATAATTTATTTTATCATATGAATTCCCTACATATATTATTTATTATGAGTCGAGAACAGTCACAAATAGCTACTTGCTACTGTCAATGTACATTTGCAACAATGGCAATAAAGCTATTACTGTCAGTGACTTCATTATATATATATTTTAGTCTGAATTAGAAATAGGTGTAGCGATGATACGTACTGCTACAAACGAGCATTAAAAACATATGTCTTTCTACTTGGATTTTAGGAACTATTAATTGATATCGATATTCCGACAAAATAAGTCGGGCACTAGAAGATGGGGGAGTCAAGAGCCTCCGAAACCGGCGTGTATGTATGAAGAGACTGATGAATGTACATGAAGCTCGTCAGGTTTGCAAGGACAGAGACGTTTGGCACTCCGTGCTCTCTGCCTACCCCGCTAGGGAGCTGGCGTGACGGTTATTTATTTATTTATTATTTAATTTATATGGACTTGTTCTCTATTAAGATATCGCAGCTCGTAATGTAAACTTTTCATACGCTAGTAGTATCTCATTATGTCTCAGATAATTGTAATAATTACTTCTTATAAAGTTTCCTCTTCCAGTTCCAGCCATTTTTATATTTTCAAACATATGTATACATACGTATAGAACTGCTTACTTAATTATCCATAACAATTCATTAGCTTTTCGAAAAAACAATTCACAAATAACCGTTTAAGACCTTTGCAATTTTATAAAATGAAAGCAATTAAGAGAAATGACGTTTTTGTATGGAAGAGAACGCTCTGAAACGCCGTGAGAGGTGAAAATGAGTGGGAAATGGGCCGAAAGCTGAAATTTATTACGGACGCTTTTGTGTTGAGTGATTGATCCCTGCGCACTGCATGGCGATGAGTTAGCATTTTACAGTTTTCAGGAACTATACTCCCGATGAACTCTACCTCTACACCGTTACTACCGGCTGTTGGAGCCGTTGACACGTTATGGTTGTTAAAGCATATATATATATATACTAAATGATAAATAAATCAACAATTAATAATTTAAGACAATACCACAAACGGCCAGCTGATCACAAAGTAGGCACTTAAACAGTGTTCTTGTGATAGTAACCAAACGGCTGGTAAACTACATACGTACACATAAATATATAGCATACTTCGTCCTGAGTCAGGGTCATACCCACGACCCCCGGCGCATCAGTCAGCTTCACTAACCACTGCATCATCGGGCCAGTCTAGTTATCATGCGTGCAAAGCTTTACCTTTATGATCTATGTTTCTTTTTCTAATGAAATTAACGACTGCACCATGTATTATGTTTCTAATAATCCATTATTATTAATAGAACTGAACGCAATATTTAACTACACACGGTTTGAATACCATAACGGAAGAGATCAAGCAGCAGTTTATTAGTAAATAATTTATTCATTAATCTTTAGAACTAATTATCAAATATTAATTAATGAGTAATATTTCTATATATTTTTTTTGTCTAAAATTGCTGCACGTGTGAATTTATTGCAGCTGTTATATCGAGTGATTGATCCCCTGCTGACGAGAGGCAGTCTGCGCGGGTTTTTGCGTCGTGGTGGAGTATCGTTTAACGTCATATTGGTATACTCGTCGGTGCTTGTATGTACATATGTAGGTGTACTGTTGGCTTCAATGGATTATAGAATTCCTACTCTGTCATTCCTTCCACTGCAAGATTTAATAACGTACCTAGCATTAATAATGGCGTTAAAATGTATTTAAAAACCGATCACGCTCGACTTTATTTGGCGATAAAAATCGTGCACTATCAGAAACTTGGTTGGGAATGTAAACGCTTTGATTTAATCACATGCTTATATGGTTAAAAATAACACTTCCTAGTCGTGTACTTTGTCATATTTTTTATAGTTCATCATTCAATTTGTTTCCTTGAACAGCAGAACTGCTATTGATTGCTTAAGGAAAAATTCTTATTAGTAGTTCATTATTTTAAAAATTGTCTATAGTTTTATAGTTGTCTCCGCTTCCTCCCATCCCTTGCAGTTCCAATCAGGGGAATCACTGACAGTAGCCGGCCATTTATCTCCACGTTTAGCCTCCTTAATTGAATGCTCCTCTTCAAGTCAGCATTATTGTGACCATCAATATCCGTTGAGCCGATTTGCACGTTTGTTTTTCTTTTCGCGGCTCGAGCCCGGCCCGTTTCATCGACGTGTTCCGAGTGCGATTTTTCACTGTCCTCTTTGTTAATTGTATTGTCTCCCTTCACTTCAGCGATTTTAAACTCAGGTTAACATTTTCGACATATATAGCGATGCTTTAATGATTGAGGACCTAATTCTATCTAATAAATATCTACATTTAAAGTTCCTAGCACAATTCAATTGACAGTATTATTTTTATTTATGAATAGTAGTGTTTTCAGAAAAATATTACTATCATTTAGTCTATCAATTAATCTGTGCTGGAAAATAGTGTATTCTATATTTCTTTGCTGTTGTTTTACTAAAGTGCTAATGCATGTGCTGTGATAATTGGATTGATGAGTTCAATGTTAATATCATTGTTTGGATATTTTTTGTTTATTATCAATATTATATAACTCACAATTTAGAAGTTAGTTGGTGAAATAAATTTCAAACTTCCAAAGCTATAAATTTATTTTCCTGAAAGGCGCAAACTTCATCGCCATTCAACGCACGGGGATCAATCATCCCACGCATAACTGCAGCTTTTGACTGCCCAATTCCGACGATTTGTCGTTTCACAAACTCGACAAATACGTTATTGCTTTCAATTTGATTGTAAATTCAAAAGCTTTCATTAAACCGATGGGAAAAAGGAGCAAATGTATTTGAAAAATCTACCTCGGTTTCAACAGCATTGACGATGTTGCTTTCGAGCGTCTACGGTAGGTACTAGCCGCAATCACTACGTTGTTGGGCATAAACATCTCTCTCATGAATATCAACGATAATCTGTGTACGTTGTTATTGTCCTCTTCACTCCCGATTAAATATTATCTCACTTCACGACTACTGGACGGTTTTAAAAATTTGACGCATTGTTCGATTATAAATATCACTTAGAACAATAAAGATATAACTGTTTGCTTGTCCAATTCTTTATCAATACTTTTCTATTCCTATCGATCTGTACTTAGCATAATTGTATTGCCGTCTTAAATAGTTTGGCTTTTATGTTACTAGTGTTACTAAATTGTTTTCTATTGATATTGCTCAATTACATTGAAACGTTATCGATCTTAACATCAATAGTAGCGTTAATAAAGCATTTCACGCTTGGTCTGTTGTGTTTTTTGTGTGGGTACAACGGTGCTTCCCATTACATTCCATTATTTCTTGTAAGAGGATTATTTCGTTTGCATTATCGGGGACACACGAAATTGAGCGACGAATGAAGACCACTCTGACATGCCAGTTTGTAGTGCATTTTAGGAGATACGTATTGTACTAAATGTTAGTACCGACTACTCAGTGTACCGTTCGAAACAGGAGACATGTTATGAAAATTAGCATTGATAATTTTAATTAGATAACAAATGAATATGTAGTAATTAAGTAGTAAGAGCTAGGGTTAGAGTTTTCCATTATGCTCTCTGTGATGTTACACTTGGCAAGTTGATACCTGCCAAGTGTGACACGATTGCCAAGGGTTTTAATCCTTCTCATTACGAGAAGATACCTAGTCTAACAGTGGAAGGACGAAAGGGTTGATAATAATGTGAAATATATTGGTTAAGTTATTTAGGAATCAATTAACAATAATATATAGGTATTAACATCTCTCGATAAATTCCTAGCGCAAGCACAAACGAAAAAATCTATAGCGATAACACGGACGGACGATTGAAAAACGAAAAGGAAGTGTCTAAAGGTTTTTAAAAAGAGAAATGGTTGCGAATAGCTTTTAAAGGTGGCCCGAGACAAATGGTGGTGTCGACGGGCCGCGATCTCCGGTGAGCGATTGTTTCACTACCTAGTTTCACCCGTGAAGGCATATCGTGTCGCTTTTGTGTCTTGCAGGTTAAGGTTTAACGTTGACCAGATCGCGTGCCACCATGAAACGAAACAGCCGGGCGGGTAATTTTTTCAGATCGACTCTGACAGTATATTTATGTTATGCGAATTCTAATTTTAAGTTCCTCTGAAATTAATGGTAATGTAGAAGGTACGGTCTTTGTGTTTCGTTTAAGAAGAAGGATACAAAGTTATGTTGGTCCTTTATTGAAATATAACTTCGAGTTATTTGACCCGTAATCCGTTGTGATGAAGTTTTAAAAGAAATTAGTGATAATGTAGTTAGTGGAATGAAGGCTAAAAAAAAAAAAAAATAAGTGTTCTAGTAAATAGAGAGAGCATACACGATTTAATTATATCAATATACTTCATTGTCATGTTGTATTTAGTAAAACACAATTTGAGTCCTGATTTCTGCAATAGACATAACACTGACTATTCATCAAGACTGGAGGCGTCTAAACTGATGTATCAGGAGTTAACAGAACTGAATCGTGAAATGCAATTACCGGATAACTCTCGCTGAATATAATCTCAAAACGCCTTACAGAGTTAGCGGGAAGTTTGAGATCGCTAACTAATTTGCTAACTAACCAGTGTTTAGAATAGTTACGTTATAAATCATGGGGTTAGGTGAGGGTAGGCTCAACTTTATGCATTGTTTTGCCTCTTGAACGCCAACTAAATACAATGATGGATGCTGCAACGATAGAGGATGTGTTCATATTATATCATGGTATGGATCTTATACAAAAAAGAAGGTACGCAAATTTGAATCTATAACTATGTATATTTATTTATTTATTGTTTACTGCCGTGCACTAAGCGCGATCTTAATTCAAAATGGCATATTCTACCGGTTAAACATAGCGATAAAAAAATTGGCTTCATGAGTTTAGGCTTACAACAAAATTATCTATATCATTATCGTCAATCCAGGATAACTAAATTTATCATTTAAATGTCCAACCGATCTTACATAGAACCTGGAACCATGTGCACCGTGGAACGCCATGGGAATCGCTATAATTCATTAACCTTAATCATAATCATGTTATGTTAAATCCATAACATTATCATGTAAAATAGCTAAAACACACACAGCGCGCAGTCCGTTTTCTATGGATACAAATATTAAATTTACAAGACGTACTTACAATACCTTCTAGTGTTTGTCTACCTTATGTCGGCGATAAATAACGAGTCTAAAAATCATTCCGAGATTCAAATGAAGAACTGCTGGCTTACATGAAAAGGACGTATACAAAGGAAGTCTACAAATTGAACTTGTTTATTAATTTATACTCTATATTTCTGCACCATGGAAAAGTAATACACATGAAACTTAAAAAAATATATAAGTATATAAACCAAAGCCAGTCTATAGCGAAGGCAGCGAAACAAGTAGTGTTTCAATGTAACTAAACGTTCTTATTTTGTTTTTATATGAAAACGGAAGCTAAAGCTTAAAACAATTTTAACATTCTCCGTTAAAATTCATCTAACCTTAGTTTCGAGTGATGCATTATCCTCTCGAGGTAAATAAGTAAGCACCAAGATACGTGCAGCACTAGAGGTCTAGGCACGCGCAGCTGACTCACCTGCCTCTCTCTGTTCTCACCACCTCCCCGCCCTGGCCTCCTATATAGAGTTGAAAATGCTAAGGGGGAAACACGGTGTCTTTTTTTGTACGCATCACAAACAAACAAACTATCACGCCAGGTCCCTTACGGGGTAGGCAGAGAGCATCGACTGCCAAATGCGTTTGTCCTTACAAATCCGACGTGCTCCGTCTACATTCATACAGGCAGTGCATAGTCTGTACAAAATGTTAATAATATTTTTGTAGTTAAATTATATTGTTATTATTTCAATACTTGCCCTCGAATTTTCTCACCCGTCAATATTTTCTTCGTAAATTATTACTATTGTGTAATTACTAGATAAATGATTATTGAGAATAACACAAAGTAAAAACGATTCTCAACTATCTAAGTCTAAAACTAATTCACATGAAATTTGAATCAAAAGCATGATAGCGTACCCGAAAGCGCGTACGTATTTAGCAGTATTTAAGTGTCGTTTCCAAAACGAAAGACAATTACATTTTTGCGTGGTTAGGACAAGTTGATACCAATAATAACAACATTAGGACAAATGTAGAATAATTACAACGAATAAATAACAACTAAGGTATATTCATACTATAAATCTGGACACATATTGATATCTAGCAGTTATTTACTAAAAATGATAATATTTTAATATAACATTTATAATCGAAAAGAACAATCAATATATTGTAAACGTCGTCAAGCATGTACGTGTCACAGACTTTCGGTTCAACTTATCTCTGTACACACCGATTCGCTTTCACCTGCTCTTGCCAACTTCGTGATTTATGGCAAAGCACCAACATCGATGAAGTTTCAGCTCGGGCAGTTCATTGAGGCGCGGGCGACGTACAATGCTATCACATTAGGAAATACTTAGCAAATATTTTGTATTCTATTCTTTAACTGAGATTATTCTGTCTAGTATTTCTTTTACCAACGTTTATAACTGAAATGCATCATTATTATTGCTATTGTGTAATCGACAGGCCTGTTGGTCCAGTCTTTTATGACTTGACTGATCAGCCGAGGTACGTGAATCAGTCCCACCCAGGAGAAATAGTGTAATAATCACGAGAAATTGGCTATAAATTTATCAACTTACCTATATTGTTTGGCCGCCATAGCATAGGCTCTGCGTAGGCTGATATAAATGGCTGTCTGTGTAGGGCCGCAGAATGTTATCATTTTGATAATCCGAAAAGTAAGTATGGAAAAGTAAATATGGGTATTCTGTCTTTTCTTTATTATGATTTTATGAGTCTATAATTTGACATGAAATCGAAGTATAGTCGGGGACATTTTTGTCTCTAAGCTCTTTACGAACAATAAATAGCAGGTCATGAAATATTTTCTGCAAAATAAAAGAATCAATGTAAATTGAACAAAAAGTAAAAATAATAATATTTGGCGTGTGGGTAACAAAATTGAAGTATAAATATCTCGAGATAACACACACGAACACACACACACACACACAGCCACCTGATCTTAAACTATGCGGAGGTTGTGGGAATCCTTGCCATTGTTCGTCCATGTTTGCCGGTTGATGGTGTCCTCGATAAATTGCAATTTTGTTAGAAAATGAAAACATAAAATGAATCAATTTACAGACTATTATTTCAATCAATAATACATACGGTGCAAAACTATAATATACAAATACTTAACCATTATTAAATAAATATAAATAAAGAGAAACATATTCTAGTGGTGTTGTAACTTTAATGACCTTATATGCCGTTTTAACTGAATTATAATATGAACTGTTTTTTGTGTATTAAAAATATCTATTTTGTAATTGTTATATAATTGTAATACAAAATAATAATATATTAATATTTCTAATACAAATCACTATATAATAATATAGTCGCAGATATTACGATAATCTGTTAGGATGAGTTTTACGGGATTGTGTTATTCAATCATGTTTTACAGGTGATAATATATCTTGTAATTCAAATCAGTAACATGGTAAAACTTTGATAGGAAATGCTCATAAACACAGCCCCGTGTTCCCTCGCTTCTCGGTTATGGTCTGCCAAGCTCCCGAGCTGTACACGTCCCTTCGGTAAACTCGTTAAGGGTTTGTATTTTTTCACTTTTTCACTCCGTCTGAAAGTGTTTAAGTTTTGTTAATTAAAAACCTGTCTGCCGGCGTGACGAGAACGATTCTGGTTTTTCTTGTTAACAAATTACTTGGAACGGAGTCCTTTTCAGCAGATTAAGAAGATTTGGTGTTATTATTAAACACATATTAAATTTCGTTTAGATTTTCTTTCAAACTTAAATGAAATATGAAAATGAATATGATAAAAATGAAATTTTCGATCATCTTGGTTGTGTTAAATTGACGAGGGAAAAACCTTAACTTTTATAGAAAAAAATATATTAAGTCATTCTTATACCTTCAAACGGTATAAGATTGACAGCATACACTTCGAACCAATACGAACTTAGACGCTACATTAAGTTACATGAACTAATCCGTAACCATCTGTGGGTTTCGCCCTTTCGTCACATATGCCAGGCGGCAAGAACTCCTCGACTAGTGAAGGCATCGGAAAAACTAATCTAATTATGGCAATCGGACCATGAAATGATATCAGGCAAGTTCACGCTATCCAAAGGGTTAGTCGTAAATTCGAGGCAGGTGCGCGATTCAACTTCTATCAGATGGAGTTATTGAATCCCTAATCCCCTTTTATTACTTTCCCGCAATAAAAGCCGGGTAGGTAATTGTTCTCAGTCGGAAACTCGGGTAATGGGGTATTAATTCCTCTCTGGATTTTTATCTGATTTTATAGATATTTTCGTTGCGGTATTTAATAATGCGAGGGCAAGTTGTCTAATGCGAATTAAGCGCTTTCGCATAAGGAAACAGCCAACGTGATTATAACGAACTTTGAATTTATCTAAATATAAAAACTCGCGAGATGAAATAATAATAAAATGAAGGAGTTCTAAATTTGATGGAAATTGTGCTCTGAACAAGATGAAACCAAACAAAGACTAGTGCACTAATTGTATAATATCACCTACTTATACGTTACCAAAATACAAATCTTCATTTATCTGTATAGTGGTGGATACATGGATGGTTATTTACTCGCTTATAAGTACGTATTAAACTTATTCCTTTGTATGTTATTAAATATAGTGAATCAAGTAAATAAAATTACATAAATCATTGAACTTACTCAAACTTCCTAAACTGAATGAAAAATTACTCATCACATTACAAAGATTAAAGAAATTAATAGCAAATTTATAAAAAAATCGGTCGGCGTCTAATTGAGATGATGCAAGATAAATCTCTTTCAGATATCTTGATTTCTCGGAAAGAACAAGTTCCAATCAGGATAAGGTAATGAAAACTAAAAACTTTGATATATCTCCGAAGTTGTAATCCACTTCGATTGCTGTGACCGGCGGAGACTCCGCTGCGCTGCGTCCACCGCAGAGGCAACTTGCGAGTTCAGATGCCAATCTGCTCAGAGTAACTAGGCACTTTGTTTCTAAAGCGACTCTGTATGTTGTAGCCTATATTTAGTAAATAAATCACAGGATGCATGACAATTTCTTAAAGTTGGTCATTTTATTTTATTATCGAAATTGTATACGTCCTATATTATACAGTGCTTTTTTATAGTTATTCTGATAGCGAAAAATATTTACCTGTCAATAAAGTGACTATAAAGTTGACCTGACTATAAAGTTTTGCCTGCAGTATGCCCACGTGATACATTTTGTTCCTATGCAGAAATACCTAATTGCCATCGGGGCAATATGTTGTTGTTGACCTTTATTGTTCAATTGAATAGATAAATTGAATTGAATTGAATTGAATATTGATAAATACATAATAGTTTAATCATTTTGTTAAAGAAAACTTTATCTATTACAGTAAATGCGTACATCGTACTAATATAACTTTATATTAGGAAGGAAGGTAATGAAAGCTAAAAACTTTGATCTATCTGCGAAAGTTGCAATCCTCTCGGATTTCCCTCACGAAGGTGTCTCTGTCCCACGGCGTCCGTAAACTATAGCACTTGAGTCAACTTGTGACTTAAGATGCCAATCTGCTTAACGGAGCGTGCTATTTTCCGATTTTATATCAGTAGTTCTCTTGAAGACATGAATGAAAATATTTTCGTACAAAATTTATTACGTTTTTGAATTTAGGGCTTAATTTATTGTTTAGACTTTTGATCAAGTGATTAGCGAAAGTAGTGGTTGAACGTAGTCATATTATATAAACGTTTATGGGCAATATTAAGCACTTCAAATTCGGCAATACTTGTCAGAATGATGTTCCAATAAAATATAAAATCGTCGTTTCTAACCCAATGTATTAAGAAAACGGACTAAGTATTTTTAATATTATATTTTAACTGAATTTAACAAAGAAACATTAAAAATAAAGTTTCATAAATTTGTTTTACGGTACAATATAAAATTTATGTCAAAAAGTGCGTCTATAGAAATGTGAAGTTGAAAAAAAGCGTACACAATAATTTCAGGAGCGCACAATACACGGGGGCACGAAATACGAACAATCCAGCGGCAGTCCGGGCGTGAGGCGAATACGATCATTTTTTCTTATTGCCCGATTGATTGGCCCCGTGGCCATTTTTCTCGTTTAGCCACAAACAACGTGGACAGGTGAAGCGAACGTTTGCACGTTGTCCATGTTTTAGCCGAGGGGACGTACTGGATACGTAAACGTTTTATCTATGTATGTATGTATGGTTTTATAACTTCTCTTTGTCCTTACCACTGACATAATATTTAGTGACGATATTGAAACTTACAAAAGAACAGAATACACTAGAATATATTAAAAAAAGATCAGTTGCCAGACAAACAATATAATCTCAGTGAAAAATGTTAGGACGGCTTTTTGATTTCAAACAATACAGTGTATGCAGCGATAGACTATTCATAAATATCAAATGTATTTGTAGACGGTTTTGGATCCAAATTCAAAGTAGATACCCGTTCTCACCAGACAAATGATTGACGTGGGTGAAAATCGAATGCACAATCCTGGTCTCAGCAGTCAACTACAGACCCGATGGGCTGGCCAAGTCTACCGGTAGTATAAAGCTGTTGCTAGTCAGTCAATTATTTGATTTATAACATTACAACATTCATTTGACTTCCACGAGACAGGCTTGTAGCCTAGTGTGGAAGCCATAGTATAACACAGTTTAGTTAGTAAGTATGTGGGAATAAAGAATTTTATTATTATTATTATTATTATAAAATGTGCATTTTGTTTTCCGTAAACTCACTTGTGCGGTGACCTGAATAAAATCTTAAAATAATAAAACTGCTCGTTAATATTATAATCTGTTATATTCCGCTGAACAAAGACGAATAGCTTGAAAGAATCAAGCATAGCCGTCATTTCTGCAATCTTGCTCCCTAGACGTTATCTATATGATTCTCAAAGGAGAAATTTTTAATTAAAATCCAGTCCATTCAAGTTATTACACCGCTGGCTCGATTAAAACTTGCGGAATGCTCGCAGCGAAAACTTACCTATCAGCCCACTTAGTATTCCACTGATAAAACTACTAAGAGAATTTTTATTCAGTTTCATTAAATAGTCAAATGCTATATATTTAGGAGATTAATGTATTTTTATTAACATTGTTCATTTGTAAGACTAGTCCTTTTAAATCAGTGATGCAGATAGTACGTCTGGATCTACGTCGATTGTGATACGAAAGAAGATGTGATATGAAAGAAGACGGCACGAAGAAACGTACGTACATGAGACAAGTGTTAATTAAGTTTAATCATGCGTTCTTCTATAGTTAAGCTTTCTGAAAAAAATATTTTTTTTATAAAAAATCTTTGCTTTATTCAACAAAAGTAAGCTCTGTAAATATGTACATAATATGCACGCCAAAATGCCACTATGTAACAGTGTGTACCGACGCGTCCACCTGCAATCGGCAGCGGCTGCCTCGCGGAAATCGGAAACAAATCGTTCTGCCGCACGGCCTAATGCTGAATACACAGTGAGCCGTTAATCGCTACGGTTTTATGAAATTGAATATCTTTCAAACATTCAACGAAGTAATATGGTTTGGCTCTTTATCTCAGTACTTCTTAAGACAACGTTTATTATATTACAATGCTATTTATTATTTTTTGTGTGTGTGACGTAATGTGTGACACAAGTTTCTTTTATAAATCAGTATTCAAATTAATAATAATAATAATAACAAATATCTTGGGACATCTGCACGCACATTATTTTTGTGGTTATATACTCGTACATACTTGTGGTTAAAAAGTAAAATAAATAAATAAAATAAATAACCGTCACGCCAGGTCCCTAGCGGGGTAGGCAGAGAGCACGGAGTGCCAAACAT
>DVPR01000870.1:0-12201 GCA_018239345.1 Oxynetra stangelandi | reverse complement strand
CCTTTTAACGCTTCGCTAACCACTGGATCAACGGGTTAGTCAATTACTTTGAAAGGACACAATTACAACTTGTAAATTCAACATAGCAGCTGTGTGTTTTAATGAGTTTTATCACTATCATTATAATTACCAAATTGTGTTGCAGAATCATCCATTTAAAACACAGAAACCCCACCAAATTTACCACTAGCGCTAAGATCTAATAAGTAATTAAAGTCCACATCCAACCCATCACAGCCCACAACTATCAAGAATTATAGATCCAAAAAAACCCAAACAATCACCACATTCTCATTACTTACTACCTATTCTTAGGTATAACAAAGAAATATCCTCACCTTTTTTACATACCCGGCAGTAGTGTTGTTTAGTTTTGGTGTGAGTCAACTCGTGGTGTTTGAGGTGATGCGGAAAATTAAACGTCTTATCACACCCAACATGGCGACAACAATATTTTCTCTCTGACTTATCATTATGTATCTTCTCGTGTGTACTGAGTGCCAGCTCGCTGGAAAATTCTATTTTACACTTGGCACATGTGTATTTCCCTATAACAAACGCCATATATAATAACACTCTATGACTATTTACTGACTATGCAGTTGATTAATAATCATGCATTAAAATTTCATTAGTTAACATTTACACAAAATAAGTATTTGTACAATACTGAACGGGACGTATGTAATTATAAAATAGCTTTCTAAATGAGGCACACCACACCACCCAATGTGAGGCTGCATTGATACAGATACGGAATGAGCAGTAGTAAAAACAAGAAGCAATATCACAGGCTAGACACAATCATTGTTGCTTTTAAATATATAAGTTTCACATAGACAAGTATATTTTGTATATAACTATATAAGTTTCACATAGACAAGTATATTTTGTATATAACTATGTAAAATTATGAAAGTACTCTCTCTGTTCGAGGTGTCATTGTCACAATAGACCTGTAAAAGAGTTGAGCATTTCACCACAACCTATATATTGAGTTATTTTTATGCTTATTCTATATATTATGTAGTCTAAAGCAGAAGCAGTGTTTTCAACATTGTTGAATCTATGTCTCCATTTTAAGATTAAAATTTCTCCCGGCCCTCTAACACCCAAAGCTAAACTACAACCTACATCAGCAATTTCAAAGTCATAACAAAGTATACTTTTTGTGTGCTAGGTGTGGTGGCAGTCCGCAGGCAGTAAGACTTACAAATAATTAAGTTTTTGTTTAAATTTGCAACTTCTCAAGTAACAAAGGTAAAAACAAAGCTATTACACTGCATTCATATAAATACTTGTGTAGATATTTTTTATGATCCAACACTGAACAAATACTTATATTATGGTCATCACACGAATATTTGTCCTGTTATCATTAAAATCATACATTAAAGGGAAGGAAATTATTACACTTAATACCTTCGTGGGCATATTTGATGTGGCGTTGCAACAATGAGTCATCCCGAAAGCTGCGTTTGCACTGTGCACACTGCACCTTTTCTCTCCGTTTGTGTAGTTTCTCGTGTCGTTTTAAAGCAGAGCTAAATGTAATATTATTTATAGGTTGGTAAAAAGTTTAAATGTATTTTATTTTAGATATTATTAGTATCATAATAAGCCAAACGTTATATTTAAATAATGATTCATCAATTATTCTACTGAAAAATTGTGAACTTTGAACAATTCATATTTGACATAAATTGAGTAGTAATTAATAATAATTATGCTATTATCGTTATAAATACAAATATTTACAAGACAAATTGAATGTAAAAAGATATTTACTTACATGAAGCTGAATTTCTTATCACAGATTTCACATTGAAAACGAGGGAAATGACTGAGTTCGTGCCTTCTCGTCTCACTTTCGTACTTAAACTCTTTAACACAGTAACTACACCGTAAATTATCCATCATTGTTAAGCTGTCTCCGTCCCAAGATTTTCAATATCAATTTGAGAATTTATTAAAATATTCGATAATTAACACTGACAATGAAAAATCCGCAGATGTATTTACTTATCACAAGTAATCTTTTACCTAAAGTGTATTTGAAGTTCAACCGTACTCCAAAGTACTTATAACTCTCCATGAATATTTGAGCTTCAATTTCTTCTTTAACATTATTTGCTGATAACATACGTCACATTCAAAGTCATACGGCAATCGCATGTACAAGCTGAGTGATCAAATACAAACGTAGCATACATATTATACAGACATTCAAGTACAATTTTTAAAACATGTTTTTAAAATGTATAGATCACACCAGAAATAATAAAATAATTTGCAGTACTATATTAGTATTTTTATAAAACATACGCCAAATAAAAATATATTTTATTTTTCATTAACATGTGTGTTGAAAGTACCAGCTTGTTATATGTCAAATAAGGGAAGGAAAACCTTATAACATTATATATTTACATAAATGATTATATAAACTGTTAGATGTCAGTAATCACTCTCAAGTAAATAAATCTTTTTCGTTACCTAAAGAGCAATTTTGAAAGTAAATTTTATTATTAATTAAAATAAATTAAGCTAAATTAAACCTGCAATCTACCATAGAATGATTAAAAGTTTTGAAGCTTTTTAAATTTTCATGTTTTCTAAACCCAAGGGATAATAGGACTTATTAAAGTGGCCCTATCGTAATTTAATGGGATATAATATAATATAATAGTAATATAGTACAGTGGGATAAGTTTCCCTAAGTCTTCAGTTTCAATAAGCACGCATCTACGCATCATGAACTGTTTTTACTAGCAATGTTGAAGTCTGTCAAGACCGTAGTCTCATATGATCATAATCAAAGATACAAAGTTCATACTAACCTAATACTACTGATATTTTTATCAGTTGAAATGTGACTGCTTTATATGAATAAAAATATTATATTTAAATATTTACCGGTCACAAAATGTTCTATAACGTGTAACGAATAATACTAGAAACAATATAAAATCGTTGCATAAACTTATGTAAGTTGTGAATTCCGAGCTCTCTGATGCATTTAGCAGAGGACAGAATGAGCAAAAGTATACAATCAGTGAACACTACAAACTGTTCTAACGCGTACGACGCAGACGGCGGTAATTCATTTGGATGATAGGCGGGCAATTTAAACAGTGGAGTCTTTTATTCCCATCAAATATAAATTAGCGCGCGGCTATCACATAACTAGTTTTGAGATAAACCCATACAAAAATGCAGGCCTGGATTAAAATAACACTAATTTTATGTGCATTTGGAACTCTGAGAGAGATTCGGCCGTCGGAGCCTTTTGTTACTGAGTTTCTGCTTGGAGAATGGCGCGACATTACTGAAGACCAATTGAATCGCGAAGTATATCCAGTAGGCACATACTCGTATTTGGCGCTCCTGGTCCTTGTCTTTCTGATAACGGACTTCTTGAGATTCAAAGCTGTCATTATACTGTCTGGTAAGTTGAGTAGTAATTAAATATATATGTGTACTAAACATCTCTTGTGTATATGTGAAGTAATTAAAGTTTTTTAAACTACTGTAAAATTTAAGCTTTATGAAAATTACATTGAGATATAACTAGACAATAACATCCAAATATTAATAAAAAATAATATATTTTTATTTACAAGTTTGGTATAATAACATTCTTTTGTTATAGTATTTAGTTTAACAGCATACTTAATGAAAATTTAATAGAAGATTTCTAAAATAAAAAAATATTTATATTTTATTTTCATAATAATACTAATAATTATAATAATTTATTGCCTTTCAATAACTTACAATAAACTAATAGCCAAAGGAACAATAGATTGTTCCATATCAAATAAAAAAAAATAGGTAAAACAAAACAGGCGATAGGAGTCACCTCAGTTGTCGCTAACAAAGCTGGTGATCCCATGTAGCACTGTATCCCAGGCACTCCCATTTCTCATAGTTATTATGCGGGAGCCGCTCCATAGTTTGTTCAGTCCATTTTTAACCCCTTAGAAATTAAATGCGGATGTAAATTTAAAAAGCATCTCCGCATCTAGCTGAATTTACTTTTTGTTGATGAAAATTTTACTTTTTGTCAATAAGACTTATTGTTGATGTAGAAGATGAGTTTTGGAATGCACAGATGCGTGTGTATTTGTATCTGGGCTTAAATTTATCTATATTATTAAGTATGCATTAAGCATCGTATTTAGTATGTGTCGTAGCATTGTATATTTATAGTTTATCAGCAGTCTGATTATTATTATACAAGCTTCATCTAATTTATAGCAGCACAAGGCCTTGTGAAAGATGTAGAAAAAAGGAATAAATTTGTATTACAATTAAAAATGTAATGTTAGCAATCACATAACTTGGAACAGCTGGCAGCTGGCTGGCTTGGCAGCTGGCTTGCTGCATTTATCTTCAAACAATTAAATATTTGGATTAAATTGTTATCTCTTATCTATGTCTATATGAGCTGGGCGATACAAATTTATCTTAAGCCAATCATATCAAGCAATTAAGTTATGATGTTATATTACACATATGTTTTGTTGATTCTGTTTTCATGTATACAATAATATTATAATTAATTATTATCTTGTAACCCTTCTCCACAATCACAGTCTAATCTCAAATTCTTAACCAGTTCTAGAGTGTCTAAGGTCAGCTATCACCAATTTTACCTTTGACTTTAACTTTGATCCTAATCCTTCTTATTGAAAGAGATGATCTGTGTCCAAAACGGGAATGATTATAGAGTTTATGATGATTATGAAAAATGTGTTTAGGATATTTTAAATTTCAGGTATGTTTCAAGAAATCAGTGAATAACAAACTACTAATATTCATTTACACATATTGTTTAAAGGTATATAACATTACATAACATTATATCATACTAGGTAGTTATGTAACATCATTGTCTCGCAAATCATTAATGGAATTATTAATGATTGATTCTCATTCTAGGCATTTAATGATTACATTGATTCAAGGTTGTAATCATATCCATCATGCAGACATACAAATCAACTGTATATCTAATAAAATATATTCAGTACCTACATTCATTGCATTCCATTGATAAATATAAGTATAACAATTATGTGGTAGATGCGCTGAATGAAATTGACTAATTTATCATAACAAAACTGATATAGAGTACATCCAGCCTAATCTGTCTCCATCGAGAAAGTGCATTCTAGGAATTACATAAACCCAGATCCGAATTTCACATTATATTGGCATTAGATTGTTGTTCACTCTCCCTTGTACTTGCACCAGTGAATGCCAGTTGCAAGATTTCCTATTTTTCCTTCATGTTATTTTTTCAAGAGTTCAATATTTGCCTCTTGTTTAGTCTCGCTCAAGTCTTTACACTCAACATTGTGCCTCACAATGTAATTGCAGAAGTCAATAAGCCAAAAGTGAACATTGGGTTCTAGAAAATCCTATCTCTAATATCTAATCTCCTTTCTCTCAAACTTTCAATGATAGCTTTTATCGGCGGCATATTCCATATACATACATATATTTAAGGTTGTACCACCACAATTTGACTACATTTACTTCAATCGATTATGAATGACTTCAGTGATTGATTACGAATGACGTTTATAAATGTTTCTTTTAACTCAGTACTTTGCTTTAAGAAGGTTTTCTTTTAACAAGGACCCTAATGATTTATAAGATTATATTTTTGATAGGATGGAAATAATTTCCATCACCTTATTCAGACATAGGCGCAGGTGTTTTAACAGACTCAGACCTCAGTTAAACTTTGTATATAATACACTATACATATGCTTTCCATCCTTAACTGATGACTACTTCCGAATTATACGACTAGATTTATACCACTTGGCAGAAAAATTAAATATTAATAAATATATTCTTAAAATGAACATAAGAGGCAGAATAATATGTAGCAGAAGTTGCTGGAAGAATATTTTCAATGAACAACAATTCTGTTGTTACAGGCGTCAGTGGTATATCAGTCTATGCTGTACTGCTTTGGACTTCCAGTTTGGAATGGCTTCAGGTCTCCCAGTTCCTGTACGGTTTATACATAGCCACGGAAGTCGCATACCTGACTTATATTTATGCAAAGGTAACTCTTATACTTCACAGCAGACCTGATTTTGTTCGTAGTATCGTTGTCTGCGGTTATGTAATATATAACTTGATATTCAAAATGTTGCTCGCTTTAAGGTGCACCAATTTCTTGTGATATGTATGCCAGTGACATGAAATGGTGCTTTATTAGAGGTAGTACTAATATAATTGTAAAAAAAACGAAACAAAAATGTATAAAAAATTACTGAGGTATATTAGAATTACTGTAGCTACATATGATACAAGAGGAGAAACAAAAGAAGTAAACAGTAAAAAAGCCTGTGGATTTGAAGTTTTTTTTTTTTAAGTATATCTGTATGGATTTAAACAATATAGTGTATTTATATATTGGCATATTATTGTTCATACAATTCGTTATAAAACAAGTAGCGATGCGATTAATTAATTATTGGCAATTGTTATACAATTGCGCACGGAACAATCTAATGAGTCCTAAATTACTGGCGATCAATTAACGTAAATATAATATTCATGGCCATGTTCATGTTATGTTCGTAATTTAATAATCAGTTTTAAAAGAAATTAAATTCGTAATTTAATTTCTTTTAAAACTGATGCCGTTTCGTTTGATATAATGTAACTATGTGGTGGCATCAACGCTCATTGTACTTTGTACACTTTAGCGATTCATTTATAAGCTAATAAAAATGTTCACGCTTGCAATAAATTGGAGAAAATTTATATTGAATGGTGTCGTAATAAATATAACTCTTAGATCAAATATTACTTCTAGGTCAAATATTACTTCTAAATCAAATATTACATACAGATCAAATATTAGTTCTAGATCCCATATTACTTATAGATCATATATATATAGGTAGAACCAGATAAGTATCCCCGGGTGTCTTCGTACACAAGAATCGCGGCGCTCACGGGCCGCTTCCTATCTGGACTGAGTTCACAACTCCTGACACATTACGATGTTATGGACTATCGCCAACTCAACTACATTACTTTCTGTGGTAAGTTTTTTTTTGGTCGGATTTCACTCATATTCTTTACTATCAATCTAACATTATTTTCGGTTACTCCGTCATTTTAATGTTTTACTTTATTTAATGCTAATGACAAAAGTCTTTTAGAGGTAATATACACTCCTAGCTAATAATATCGTGTTATCTAAAAGTATATGAATTTATAGTCGGCCGTTAAACTGTTTACGGTTTTCGGTCTATTTTCACGGGCCGCCGTTTTATGTATCGCCACTGGAAGTCTTAACTGGAGAATTTGACAATTCCGGAGACGCTCATCCTTTCTCTGAAGGATCAACTATGGCCGTTCAGTTTTGACATGGGTATACAGACGTTATGCTAATTTAACAGTGCAAATCGAGTCCAGAATCCCGGTTCAACGGTTAGATTCAATAATCAACTAACTCGTCACGTCCTTGAGTGAGACCAACATTTCAACCATATTTTGTGACTTAATCGTAATTACACCTGTGGAGTATGTACGTCTCGGCTAAAGTCTTAATCGTAATCATTATAATGATTGTTTGATACTAAGAGAATAATATTACTGGTCATTAAAGTCACCACATCATCACGCTGCTTTAGTAGGACAGATAATAAACAGGACTGATTGCTACACGTACTTACTGACTTATGAAGTTAGACAGAAAATTGTTTTTAGCCCTTAGCGGTTTAGCAGATTATGTACGTTTGAATAACCCAGACCAAATGTGTGTGATAAGAAAAGATGTGTTTTTTTTCATAATTGAAGGCATATACAAATTTATATCATACAAACGATATGGTGAATATGGAGTAATAAAAATAAATAATTTACTTTAGTCAGTCGAGTCGTTTCTTCCAGCACAGACCCTGGCCACCGGCTGGGCTTTCTGGCTGCCAGCAGTGCCCTACGGGATATACTTTCATCAAAAATCTATATCGAACGTGAAAGTCGATGGCAACCCTGTTAAGACGTCACTGGTAAACCCCCAAAAGGTAACACGATACATATATACATAGACTATATGAAGTACATATATGAAGTTCTAGCGCAGAAGTACATATATGAAGTTCACAATCGATCATTTTATAAAATAGAGCAATACTAAACGCAATCCGCTCGCAGGGAATTAATATCTATTGTAAAAAAAAAGATTTTTTTTGTCAAATAGAAATTTTTTTTGCTTTGTAATTGTATACGCATAATGTTATTTAAAGACTAAAGATAAAAAATATCTTTTCATTTTTACCACAGATAAGGAATATGTACTTTTGATTATAATAAAAGGGTACTAACAGTAAGGTGGCCATATAAAACGTTTCCATTTCACCGTAATGTCAACTGATTATTCCATAAAACTTGCAGCGGTCGATCCGAAGGAACATGATGGAAGCGTCCAAACTGATCGCGACGCACGCCCGCTCAGCGTACTCACGGCCGAAAGTACTGGTGTGGTCGGCCTTGTACGCGGTGGCGTTGGCCCTGTTTGTTCAATCTCAGACCTACGTGCAACTGCTATGGAAATGGATCAACGATGGAAACAATGAGACGGTGAGTCAATGATAAAAATGTGTTAAATCAAATTTAGAAGTCGTGTAAAATTATCTGTTGTTACATTGGTATATGCGTGTAAGGTGGCGTTTAACGGTGCAGTGGAAGCGATCATGACGCTCGTGGGCGCGCTGGGGGCGTTCGCGGCGTCGTACTACGGGCGCGCGTGGTGCCCGGCGCCCGTCGCGGCCGCGCAGGGCGTGGCCACGTTCGTGGGCGCGTACGTGAACAACGTGTTCGTGTCGTACGCCGGCTACATAGTGATGGGCGTTCTCTTCCATTACACCATCACGCTGGCTAGGTGAGTTTTATTACTGTAAAATGTGTAATGATATGCCCGCATGTGTGTCCGTTATTTTTTTGTTGCTCTGTACATCCGCATAGAATATAGGTTTACGAATACAATTTTTTTATTATCACTAGTCAAATACTAGAATAATAATTGTGAGCTTGTAAGGGTGGGGATGGTTAATGTTTCTCGTTGTGAGTTATATCGCTAATCTAGTTCTTGGATTAGTCAACCTGTCCCATTAGCAGATAACCAAACGGGAATGGAATAGTATGGCATATTTATAAGCACAATAGACGATGTAATATTTGTTGCAATTCGATTAAGACAAAGTTTCATACAAAATAATATATGCCTTAAATTTTAGTTATGTTCTATTACGAGTTATGTTTAATATTCTCGAATTGGAGTTATATCATCCATATGTTTTATGGAAATACCGGATGACTTTCCTTTAAAATAAACGCCAGTAAACTTTGTCGTAATTCGTACAACATTGTTTCGGCCAAAAATTTCGACAAAATTTCCACACGCCATTTTTTTTTTGTATAATTTTTTTTTACATAGACATGTGTTTTATTATTATTATTTTTTATTTTCAGTGCAAAAATCGCGAGTCAATTGAGCGACGAGAGCTGCTTTGGACTCATCTTCGGCATCAACACCATGATAGGCACCGGGCTGCAGTCCATTCTCACCTTAATTCTTATTCAAAGTTTCGACATTTCGATACAGTACCAGTATTACGTCATCAGCGGTCTGTTTCTTGTATTGTCTTCCTTCTGGCTCTTCGGATGGATCGTGCATGGGTGTATGCAGAAAAAGTCGGTCAATTTTAACAATCAGTATTAATTTCCTCGGTTGTGTGAAGCTTGTATGTGTAAAACGCGTTGTAAAAAATTACTTGAAATATGACGTGCAGTCGCATGCTATCTCACTCGTGTTAGTTAAATCGGCGTAACTTGTGAGCGAGACAGCTTCAGAACGAAAGAAAGGTTGTGACGAAAGAAGAAAGTAAAGTAGTTGGCCAGAAACATAGTGATTGATGTATTGGTTTTATAATACGTTTACATGTCGACCAATCAGGGGGCTGCGTTCTGTGGTCTGATTGGTTCATTAACTGACTTTGATTGTCATTTGTCTTGCGACAAATTAGTATAGTTGTCGGGAACAGTTTAATTATAGAAGCTAAAAATAATGATATGGAGCATGGTATATGAATAATTAACGAGCTTCTTAGTCATTCCCAATGTTATTTGAACAACATTTTTTTTTTTGGTTACTAACACTGGTTTCTTTGTTTTAGACATCTCTAATATGGCTTCGCTTTGAATAGTATAGTATTATATACATTCCTATTTTTATACATATAATATTTACTTAGTGCTGTGAATTTGTACTTAACTTACTTTTTATTTTTCTTACACTTCATGTATGTTTCCGCTGTTGGGTAAAAAGAGACAATTTTTGATGGATTCTGTAAAAAATCGATTAACATTAATTAATCATTCAGATAAACAAAAGATGTTGTCTTAACAGAAATTTGAGTGCCTATAGGTTAAGACATGGTGTAATAAGCATATCGTCATATTCAATATGACATCATATAATACATTTAGACGAATCATTTGTAGCCTGTACAAGTCTTTCTTACTATTTATCTACACATTTATACTTGAACAATGCCCCATTGATTTGAGTGAGAATATTTTGAATTTAAATATCAGTATAATTCTGTGTTTGCTTATTCATTTATTTATATTTAATTATAGATCATATTTGTATATAGTATGTCGAGACGCGTTTTCATCTATCGTTCTATACGGTTTTGATCAAATAAAGATTTGTTTATATGGCGGCTGGCTACCATTACTTTATGATTTCTTTTAAATGAAACTAAAGGTTCGTTTGGTTTATACAAGAATACTGTAAGAGTAAAAAGTAACAGTTCATAACAAAACTTAAAGTGAAAACGCACCTTAAGAATTTAAAATCAAAACGTTTTCTTAATTAAGAATAATTATATTCTGTATTATCGTTTTAGGCCTGTTAAACACCCCTGACCTTCATACATTAGTTACCACTGGGCATATTAATATACTCTCCAAAACAATCAGAATCTTAAATATTAACGTTATACAGAATCCTAAGTGTGTGCAATATAAAGCTAAACTGTGATAGCACCGTTGTCTCCGCTGGGTCGCACTTCAGTGTGGTGCCATAGAGGGGAAGCTCAATAGGAAATTCTGATAGTTTAGATTAATTTACTGGTCGGCGAATGACGACCAAATGTCGAATGCGTCGCCTATAGGGCAGCGTAACATCACCGGGGGACGGTTGATGCCCTGAGACTGCCCGGGTAAAGAGGGATTCCTCGAGGCCCGTAGACCTCTCTACGCGACGGCTACGCCGCAGCGTAGCAGGACGACTACAGTTAGTTAGTAATAGGAAATTCATTGTTAATAACTATTTTATATAAATGTATTGTGCACTGAAGTAGTGAGGTAATCATAGTCATATGTATATTATGTACTTATTATTTATAGGACAATTTTTTTCAGCATAATTTCTATGTGCCAACATGAGCCGGTAAAAATGAGCATAATATTATGAGTCGAAATGTTTGTCTAACAAATTACAAATTTCAATTTTATTTTTTTTCAATTTAAATGTATTGCTTGGGTTGAACTTCTATAGCATTATAACTATAAAATTGTATATAAATATAATAATTTCATATAGTGTGATAAATAATAAATTATATATTGTTATGTTTGTAATTATTTTTCTTGTTGTCAATACTATGATCATGTGGTAAACATAAAGAATTTCAAAGGCATGAATGAATATAGTTGTCCCTTAGTCTACAGATTGGTCAACTAACATCAAAATAAGTAGACAAATTGAAATATCTGAAAAGCATTGTAACAGCATAAGGGAGAATCTGGATTCCATGATCAACAGTGGGTTGGGAGCCACCAGTGCACCTGCTAGAAAACTGCGAGCAGGGTGTTTGGTCACACAATTTTAAAATTGTACATTAAGATTGATCTGTATATGGTAATCAACTTACTAAGAATCCTGAGCTCTTTGGAGACATGGTGTTGAAATTGAATGAAATACAACAACAAATGAAACAATACAAAAAATACAACAAATGAATTAATTTTTTAAAAATAAATAAATAAGCTTCATGCCAGGTCCCTAGTAGAGAAGGCAGAGAGTACCAAGTACCAAACATCTCTGTCTTTGCAAACCTGACTTGCTTCGTCTACCTTCATTAGTCTCTTCAT
>DVPR01000869.1:0-12207 GCA_018239345.1 Oxynetra stangelandi | reverse complement strand
GGCCCTAACAAGTAAATAGTACAAACATTACTGTAAATTATAATTTATATTCGATTAAACCATTTGTTCGACAGCAAAATAATATTAAAAATAATGTTGATCACAATAGAATGCCTGTTTGTAAGTTATGCTTAGCGAAGCGAGCTCTAGCTATAAATCATAGAATGTTAAATAAAAAAAAAATACAATTATATACAACTCGTAACACTTACTACAACATTTAGGAAGTTTCACACTTGACCACGGGTGGTGGTTAAATATACAATTATATTTTATAATAACACATCAAAATATTGACAAAGTATATAATTTTTAAACTATACACTAATTAAAGCTCAATGACTGTTAGAATTTTGAACGAGAAATGTTTTATAAAGACGTCATTTAGCATAACTAATATGTACGTTTCGTTTTATAATAATATTGTTAATGATTAATATTTGGTAGCCTCCCATTGCTCTATAGTCTGTAAAGCCTATATCATTTGTATAGCAACTGAAACATTAACATGTCCGTAATGAATGGTTTCCAATAACATTTTACGTCATACTGCCCCGGCTAGAAATGGGTCACGCGGTTATTAATTTGAGGTTTTGGTCGATTTAAACCAATGATTCCATTCACCTGTACGAAAGTAGGTTACCGGGATATGACAATAAACTATTGTTTCTGCTTTCATTAATATAAGTATATTAATATCGACAAAATAGACAGATATTGATGGACGCAACGATGGATATTTAAAATGTTATTATTACAACATCGCTGTTTTGATAAAAACAATGTTTTTTTAATGTTCTTTCAGATGGATCCCATATTGACCCGAGCAGGAGTTTATTGGGTTGCAGTTCCATCCAATGGAAAGATCTGTTGCGAAGATTTAATATATAAGATATCATTTACATACAACTTTGCTTAGTTCATATTAATACATACTGTTGGTGTACGAGTCGAACGACAGAGAGTTAAAGTTAAGAAAAAAGCGAGCGCAAGCTTATTTCTGTAAGGCGATCACAGGATTTTATTTCTCATTGCAATCGCGGGGTATTCACCTCTTGTTTCCTGTCTCGTTCCCAACTGTAAGTAAACAGAGGAAACAGAAAACGGGGGGGACTGAAATTTTCCCCAAGAGAGCATGCAGACGGAACCACTTAACGACTTATGTACGTACAAATCGCAATTCACTTTTTCGATACAACCAGGGTTGCCAGGACTTGGAAATTTCAACGTCGTACAATACTTCTGTACAAAATACCAACTCCATGTATATCCTGCGCATTCAGATAAATGAAAAATGTTACCTACTGAAAATCTAATGTATGTATAAGTAATGTAATTCAGTAACAATGTTACTTGTTCAGTACAATATTGGTATCACGTATCTAATGCTAACAGAATTCAGACATGCTCCACTTGTATTGTGAACGCGTGACAACCTTATACAAGCCGGGAATGCTAAAGGAAACGAGCCACTAGACAGTATTGCTGTAATTTCCTTTTTCGATCGTAAAATTGTTGCAATTGTTAACGCAATTCACTCAGTGCTTGCTAATTAGATTATTACTTTAAACGTTTATATGAATATGTTCGAATAATATGAATAGTTTATGGTATTGGTACTATGTTTATGGTAATTTTGCATACATTTCATTACGACTATGAATATTGTGAAAGATCATTACTTGAAACTATCCAATGTAATTCAAAGGCATACAAAGATAAGTATCGTCACTTCTTCTATGTGCATGTTTTCAACGTACGCCAAAGGGACTTTTCTCACCTTATTTATGAGTATATAAGTATTGTCTTATATTGCACATATAAAATACGTTTAAAACTTTTTACTTACAATAAGCATTTTATAAATACCAAGTCAAGTCTACTAGCGATATCTAACTGCAGAATAAATTGAATGTTTTAGAAAAAATCCTAATAAATTACATGTTATACGTACACATGTATGTAGGTTTTTTATATCTCTGTGAATCGTACTATGGATGCGAACGGGAACGGTGTTTTATGTAAGGACATGGATCACAAACGTTGTGTCGCCTTATTGTAGTAACGATCATAAGCTGGCACGATGACGCTCAAAGGAATAATGAGTAGCTTGAAGAGTTACCGAAGGCGTATTACTGTAGGCTGTAGCTATGTTGAAGAGATTGAATTCTGAAGCGTCTGCAGTTTTTTCAATGTTCACATGAATAAAAACAAAAATCTCAATATAATCATAATGAAAATTGTATGTATTAAATTGACTTATTTTATTTTTTATTGCCTTCATCTCATTAAAACGCGCTTCAACACGCTAAAACGAAACATTAATTATTTTAGCATGTTTGTTATTTTAAGCTTCGAGTTCGGTTATAAAGAAATAAATCAATAAAAATAGCAATTGATAGATTTGATCAATTTACATTTAATTAGTGGGAACTAAGATGAAGATGTGCTAGACAAAATGAAAAGCGAATGTTTTGATATTCAACAAATAAAATTTATCACGAACAATAATACGCAGTCGGGAAAGGATTCAAATTAATTTATGATTTTATAAGGATTTTATAAGGTAACAAAATAAGTCCCTGATCCTTTTAGATATAGAATTCTGTTATTATGTGTGTATTCTGTATATGTACCGTTCTTCTATTTTCCATGCATCACTCGTATTTATAGCAGACCTGATTTTAAAGTACTTTTAAATATGCACATCTAGTGTACCTATTTCTATAATACTAATAAACTTTAAAACGGTCTTCCAACAAATTAAAATATTATATTTATTTAACATGTTATATGTAATTGGAACCTTTTGAATCCAAGCATAAATATAATATATAGTGACTATATCATTACATATTTTTCTTTTTATCGTTTCATATCATACCTAACACAGGATAGATATAGTGGAGTAAGTAAGGTAAGACCACTTGCGTAAGCATTGTGTGCAGTAGCGAGGCTGTCCCCTGCAGTCTTCAGCCTTACGGATGCGTTGGAATAGGGTAGCAGGGCTGGGAGGATGCTTGCGCATTTGAATTTTTCATGCGTCTCCTTGCCTTCCCACCGCCGTTCCTTTGCAGTGGTCTCCCTAGTAAAATTTTATTGTACTCTCTTAACAATCCAGACTAACGTATATTGGTTTTTTTTATCACTATCATTCCTTAGAATTTATATTAGTTACGCTGTTCGCCAAATATTGTAAATCGATTACTTAAAAAGTTCTCACGATATAGAAATTTAAAATTAAATCTTGTGTACATAATGTTGTTGACTATTGACTAGAAGTGTTAGTGTCCGACACAAATATTTTTATGCTAATACCTATTTAGATCTTTTTTAAATGTGTTTTAAATTAAGTTGCTTTGTCACTGACTATAGTTAGTCTTTACGTTCGTTAACCTTTTTTAGTTGGTTGTGGGTAGAGTTATTAAATATTGCTTGATTACAATATAGTGTTATTCTTTTATTTTTTAGTATGACGTCATATAGTACTTTGTTCAAAACTCTTTTTAATGGTACACGTATAAATAACCTAGTAACAACTGATTGATATTGTTATGCTGCTCTCTCACATGTCACATATCTTAATGACAAAATAGATTTTTAACAACGGAAGTTATTTGTTTAAGTATATACTCAATGCATGTTTACAAAAATTTAATAATTAAGTGAAAACCCGATATAGATAAATGAAGCCATCGGCATGAATAGTTTCAACACCTTTTTTTCTAATTCTGTTACTAATTGTGTGACAAGTGATGAAAGATTTTCATGTCGCTCGTAAATATGGTGTTATTATACGAAAACTTCTAGAACAGGTTATCGGTTGTATGAAGCGTGAAGTTGAGTGAAGCGCAGTATGTAGATGAACGTGAATCAAGATCGATATAACCAAGTGTTCAGAGTTAATGTAAAGGTGTAAAATATTTTGCTAGTGTTAGAATTATAAGTAATTTTCTGAACAAAGCAATCAATGGGACTATAATTTCTGCAGAAAAATAATCAAGTTTATATAGTTTTTGAGAAGCGATCGTTTTTTTGTTTTATGGTTGTGAAAGATACTTGTCTGATAATAATGCAATGCGTTAGAATTCTTCGGATGTAAATTTCCGAACGTAATTTTCCGAGTATAGTAGAAAAGTCTCTCGTCGGTAAATCATACTCACCGTGTGAGCATACCGATAATTTATTCACAACTGTTATGGCTATCATACAGAATGACACATATTATATTATTAAAATGTTTATTGGTGATATATTATGCGACAATTGAAACTTAATTACTGAATAAAATGCTAATATTCAAAGTGTGAATGTGTGTGAATGTCAAGCTTTTATATTTCTGTCTCTAAGTATTAGTACCGACCGGTGAAGTAAATAAACCGCAATAACGTATAGTTATATAGATACAAAATTAAATGGATAAATATTGAATGTTTAATATGTGTTTATATTAGAAAAAATAAGTACACAAAGAGGTATATATTTATTTTATTTTGTCACCTATTAAGTATATATATATATGTTATATCTGCTCTATTTAACAAAGAACTAAAATATTCGTGGCAGACATGTATTGGTTGTTATGTTTTTGTAATTGCTATTAGCTATATGAAGAATCGTGCCCAGTATGGTGCGGGATTATGGAAAAAAATCTATACTGTGCTACTACGAACCATAACACTGAATAGCCTACATACATAATATGTAGACCGACATAACTATAAACGTATATCTATATATACACATATATCCATCTAATTAACATAATTAATAAGTCAAAAATCGCTTTGTCAATTAGTGACCAGATCCATGTATGTACCTATATTCGAATTTCTAAACGATAAAAACCAGTAGGTGCACTCACTTTGTTGTGTTCGCCTAGTTCTTGGAACGTGGAGCAGTGTCAATTATTCGTCGCTAATATAAACGAGTAACTCATACAGCGGGCTTATTAATTAGGTACCTAGTTACACAGCTATTATTGATCAACTGGTTCGCCAGTTAAAGCGTTAGCCAGTCAACACGCTTTACGGTAACCAACGAAATAGTCTTACTTTCTATAAAAGGAAATCGAAATTATCTCAATCACTACATGGATAGGTACATTCCATTTCTCTTTCGGCAGTTTTAGATAATTGAACCCCGTCAGTTTTTACTTTTATCGTTTGGATGTTGATGTAACAGATGTAACTGGCATGCAATCTACATTCTTTACGTCGAAAGGAATGTCGTTGGACCTTAGGTGGGCGGGATATGTATGTGTGTGTGTGTGTGTGTGTGCGATCGACCCGGGTAAAGCACGCACTATCGTTTTTTAACCGCTGGGGTTATCCGGATAACTTTTATTTTTGTGTCATTCGCCCTTCAATCGCAGTAAGTACGACATCCGACAGAGTCACTCAATTGGGCCACACTTGCCCAGCGCCAGTCAATGGACTTGGTATTACGCTGGCCGTTCTATTTGCGTACTTGTACTGTTGAGGATACGAACGAATTATAATTTATCCAATCGATTTTTCTTTAAATGAACTATCTCAGTCATATAGACACTTTGTGTCACGTGTGGCGCACTAAACCCGATACCTTTATTCGCCAGCATATAGAAGTTTAAGATACACTATTACTTAACATTGACAAGAAATATAAGTGTGGAATGCACACAAGTAGTATTGTTTGCCAACAAACAAAGGGCTTTAAAACGACATACGTCTGTGGTTCGACGACCCCGTGTAAAAAGTGTGCAGTTACAATAAGTACGTATACGGCGCGCAATGATAGTCGGGAAGCTATGGTAGCCGACGATATCGGTTGGAACAAAGAAAGCCAATAAAAATGTCTCGATGTACCGACTCACTGAACGCGCAATAATCGACGTCAGTAGCTAGAGCTCTACCTCGCCGTAGAAGGAGGCAGATCTTCGCTCGTAGCGAACGTTATAAATAGCGGCGCGGGCTGGTTCACAGATGTAAAGCGGACACCAGTTTTAGAAGTGGCCGTGTCTATTCCGAACGGCGGGTGTAAATAAATCTAACTACATAGTCACTTTCCTCCGCAGCTGTCACTTTCGTTGCACGGTCACCCCGCTCGCCTCGTCCCGGCTGGCTAACATGCGACCTTATATGGGGGCGTAATGACAAAAAACAATAAAATATTATTTAAGTACGTCGCGTTACCAGTGAATGTAAAACATTGGAATGTATGTTTGACATTGCTTAGTTGTAGTTTTATCGTGTTTGTGCTGTTTACGGATGTAAGCTGAACGCGCACGACAGCACACGTCCCTTGGGAAGCAGCAAGCGGGTTCGTGGTGTTCAGAATACGTTCACTTTGTTTACATTAACATTGGCGAAGTGATAAAGAAGAAAATTAGTTGTCTTCTTAACTTTCAAGTCTCTTAGAATGCATTGAAATGTATAAATTTCGCGTCTCTAGTATTTTGGTGACAAATTCATGGATCACTTATTTATTTCAGACGTCTCTCTATTATTAAGTGTATACAAAGAATTCACAATGTGCCTATCGAATGAATTACAGCTGACGTTTTATTAATATAGATGTGCAACAATCATGCAAGTATAGAGTCGTCACATTACAATGTCAGGTCGGTGGATCCCTTGCGCGGCGCTCTGATCGCTTCTCACGATAGGTTTTTTTTCTTACAAAACAAAAGCCCATCGCATGAATTCTCTCGGAATAAATCAAATAGACTGCTTGCTTGAGTTTCGTTACAATTCACACCGAGATGTAAAACAGTTTAGAAACGGGGAGTGCATTCGAACTTTATATATAAGCCTTGCTTCACTTTTGTAACAAAAAATGTTTAAAAATAAATATGACAAATAAGTCGCAGTATGATTAGATCTCAGTTGTGTAAGTGTTCTTTTTTTTGAATAGGGTTTTCCTTAAATAGCTATGATTTATTTGTACTATAACTTAATTGTCATATTTTATTTCAAAATAATTGTTGATTAAAAAAAATCATATTATACGTCAATACACATAATTTGGGAGAAAAGTTATAAATTTATTTTGAAATAGAGAGAATCTATCAAAGTTACCAACGAATCTCTTATTTGCTGTTATGCAGTACTCTTTTATTGTTCGCTTCCGGACTGAACCGTGTTTCGAGCCGACGCGTGTTTTAACCAAACCCATTCCATACAATTCGTTAGGGGTAGAAACAAATATATCACTTGTCTTATGTAGAATTTATTGTACAACCTGTGGTTGTATATGGATAACCATGGATTGCGGTTCACCATTTCAGACTAAAACGCTAGATTGACTTCAATCCTTATATATGCAGTGAACTACGAAAGCATAAGCATGAATAACTATCAGCATTTTGCACATAACGTTTCATTGTAGGAAGCCAAAATTCCAGGTCATGTACAACAGGATGACATGGGCAAATGGGACAGCACAATTTAGGCCACAATAGTCTACAAATTGGAGTTAAGGGGAGTAGACCGTGACATTATATCGTGATAGTGAATTTCTTGTAATAGAACGTGAATACCCAGCTGCACGAAACTTTACATTGTCTTTCGCATAAATATGGATGGCTTGTGGTTTATGTGGAAGAGATTTATTACTGAACGTTGAGATTTATTCGGATGGTCAACATGAAACATTAGGTATAAAAGTACTACGAGTAGGTAATTGAAGTTTTATCAACGCCAAATTATATTTACATTGCGATACAGTTTAAAAGTGCATTGCTAATTATTACAAAATAACTTTTAATTCATCCGCCACACATTTATTGCAATTATTGTAATTCAATATTACTTGTTATTGGTTACATTAAAGTAAGTCTGAAAATCGCAAGGACATTTTGAATAATGGCTGAACCAAAACGATGACATAATAAAAGTCCCAACCCATGTGGGCCAGTCGTCGTAGGGCTGTCACTGAACAGACAATGTTATTCCACATATTGTTAACTGTTAGTATGCCGATAAGCAAAATTATTATTAACAAAATTATTAACAATCACAATTGATTGTATTTATGATTGTGTAAGAGCTAAATTATTGCATTGTTGTTTGTACCTGTAATTGAGGTGACACTCATGTTGAAAAAATTGGCATGTGAAATTCATATGTTTGTATTAGTATACACTTTGTTGGTGCAACTTAAAAAAAAAAAAAAAAAGATGTAAATAGTAAACAATTTGACCACTAGCCGAGGAGGGTAGTGAGTTCGAATCTCATTCAAGATAAGTATTTATGTAATGAGCATAAGCATTTGGTCTGTGACGGTATGTAAATCAATATATCTCTACAAGCGCGTATATATTAAATATGTATGCATGCAGTTCATTAGCCTCCTGGTTATTACAACAGTCACTGCCTAAGTGCCTAACCTGTTGTAGTGGTAGCACTACTTTTATAGAGTTCGCCCCAATATTCTTTTAAAACCGAAAGTTCCAGAAACGTTTCAGCATAGCAAATAACTAACCAATAAACGCCTTGTGGCTTAGAATTTTTAGAATTCAGCTTCTCACTCCGGGATCCCGGGTACAGATCCTGGCGAGCGCCTTTTCCTTAATAAAATTATGTACCTTTTAAATACCAAACATCACTTGCTGTAACGGTAAAGGAAAACATCCCGACAAAACCTGTATCCCTTAGAATTGTCCACAATGTTGCCTAATCGGTGTGAAGTCTGCCAACCCACACTTGACCAGCGTGCAGTCTAAGGTCTTAAACCCACTCACTACGAGAAGACAGTCTCCTCACTGAGCAACGAGATGGTAGAAAGGCCGTTAGGGACCGTAAACAAAGTATTTTATTGTACAAACTTGCCGTTTCATCCAACAGGAAACTGCCGTCTCCTCGCCAACGGTACTCGACTCGGTGGGCGTTTTATCAGCGAAACTAGTTTTTCAAATCGAGAATATAAGCAAGTACACTGCATTCTTGAACTCAGCGTCTCCCTCTTAGCAACAGTTTGGTCACACTGTATCGGGATTTAGCAACTATTATACATAAATCATATATGTATTTACACACGCTGAATATAAACTTTTAGTATTAAAAAAATATCGTTAATAGCAGAACTGTAGAACCTTTTGAAAAACAATTTATGTACAAATCTTGAGGATAGTATTCGATAGCAATAAATAGGTTCAAGGACTGCTTATCCCATATACCTATCTCTTTCCGCCGACCCTCATGAGGGGAGTTGCGAACCGAAAACAAACTTAATGTACACTCTAAAAACAATGTACTTACCGTAAATTGAAAAGTTTATTATTTTAATATTTCTTTTGTTTTTTTACTAATCTAGTAATCTGTTTTGTACATACATTTATTGTTATGATTTTTGCTTTATTAGAATCGATTTTATATGTATCGCTATGATGCATTAAGCAAATCGTTTTTAATGTTCAAACCCGATGTCCGCACGTGTAATGTATCTTTGCGGTACTGAGACACGGTTGTAGCGGACGTGACGCAAGCTCGAGGACGGGACGCGAATGGGCGGGACTTATAATAGTGCGTATTGTGCAATAGTTAGTTAGACTTATATTTTATTCATTGCCATTGTTATGTTATGTTGAACATATGTATGGCCGCTTTACATACTGTTAAGTGAACTGGTTATGCGTGTCGTCTATTATTTGTGTACTTTTGTGGGTTTAATTGATCTTAGTTGCCCGTTCTATTTTCGGGTCGCTCAGCACTCAATCTATCTCCTTTTTTAAGTCGTATTAGGAGAGTGACAAGCGGGCATGCATCAACCGGGCATCTGTAACCGGGTATCTGTAGCCGGGTAACTGTAACCGGTTGTCTGCAAACGAGCATCTGCAACCCACTTCCAACAGGAATGCAGTTGAAAACATTTTCAGGCAATAGCCAGCTCCGAGATTCATCAGGACCCATTATGGTGTAAGGGTACTTTCCCGGTGTATCTGATTACCGACTGGTCTACCCATCATCAGTCGGTCTACTGGTCTACCCACTCTAAAGTCAACGAAGTTCCTTTTCGCTGCCGATATTGCAATCGGACATTGACTTGACGTATCCCCATAAACCGCGGTACAATTTAGAAAATTATTTTATTGGCGGCTTTACGTAATAAATTCATTTGCTTGCAGAAATAGAAATAACATCTATACACCTTTTACTTGGCCGCGGTACACAGTCGTAAAAAAACGTTAATTCGGCATAATTTTCCATCGCACACCTATGCAGAGAGTAACTTCTAATAAGCACGTTATTACTATCAAATTAAAATGTCCACTTCGTAACAGCCACCGTCATGTCTCATCGCAATTTAATATTTCGCGTCGCGCTCTAAGATTATAAATAAATATAATTCGTGTCGCGCCTTTGAGTGAATTACATAAACAGCGACCACCACACTCGGTAATTAGCGGCGTGACAGAGGGATTCACTTTTAAACAGTAAACAAGGTGGAGATTGAAAAACGTAGAATAGTAATTTGTTCAAATCACCGCCAGCTTTGAGTGTTGAATACTAATGTTTGTATGTGTGTGTTGAATGAGCACGAACAAGTTAATACGGTTGAAAAATCTTCGCATGAAGATTGTCACATCGTTTATGAGAATAATTTAAGTTACTTTAGCATCGCGCTTGCAAATTACACACAGTGAAAATAAAAGTTTTGTGTAAATTACATAGCACTTACTACTCACATTTACATTGTGATTTTAAACTATTCAGTAACAATAATAATAATAGTAATATCTTGATACATCTTTACAGAAGAGCATCTGATCTCAGAGTGGGCGCTTATGCAATTTCTGTGTCATGGTAACATGACGGCTGACAAACTTACTTAACGGCTAACATGCATACATGTAATACTTATATATAAATCGATATTTTTTACACCCAAGCACAGAACAAATAGTTCTCCTCATAGCACAAATATTTGTCCTAGATAAGTATAGAACCCACGACACCTCTGGTCACCTCCGAGCCTCGGAATAGCGATCAGGTTCGCTAACCACTGCAACGACGGGTCTACTAATTGTTATCTATACGTTACCGTGTGGAAATAGAAATAAAATAAACTTATAAATAAATAACAGTCACTCCAGGTCCCTAGCGGGGTTGGCAGAGAGCACCGAGTGCCACCTAGTGTGGAAATACGTTTGTTTATTTACTAAAACTCCTTATTTGTAAGGTCATTAGCTTCAATAATATACGTACGTTCAATTGGTTCAATAGCTCAGTACAATAATACAAAAAAGTATTTTAAGCCAGCTCTGTTGTTTTGCTGTTACAAAACGAATGTAACTTTCAGTCAGGTCGGCTTAACGATAATATTCAAACTGGAACATAATTACTTTAATGATGGTATGTGTGGTTACTTTCTGATTGTAATTTATCTATACACATAATAAAACAGTGGAGGCCAGTGTATGTAGATGAAAGGTATGTATCAAAAGGAAACAGCACGGTAAGAGAACAAAGTAAATTTTTTTCAAATTGTTGTAGATCTGTTTGTTTGTTCGTGAAATCCTTAGAAATTTCTGAACATATTTTATTGCAGTTATCAGTAGATAGATATTACTTTGGAGAAGAATACGGGCTTTATTGCATGTAAAAATAATGTCAGTAAAAAGAGCTATCCTCGTTTAAATATATTGAACATTAATAATAATACATTTTTTCACAGAATTTCACACGGGCGTAGTCGGGCGCAACATCTAGTCCTTAATATATGTTGTAAGAAAGTATAATATTTTATGTTTAATTAGGAGTTCTTATTAATTTAATATTAAACCTAACTGACATGTTATAAACCGATATAACCGGACATAGAATAACCCGACACTAATTTCATTCTGCCGATAGTTCAAACTACCGCAAAAAACCCTCATAAATATTCAACATAAATCCCCTCGCTGATATGTTCTACGTCATCCGGAAATTTGCCGATTATTTATAATAATATTGATTTTTTTTTATCACAATGGCATGGATCTAAACACTGAAAGCTAATTTACTATATAATTAATTGTTAAGTACGTTTAATTAAGAAAACGAGCATTGTGTGTCCGCTCTGTTTTGGAAATTCTAAAAAAACATTCTAAAAAAATTAAACATTAACACATATTAAATTACATTTAAACAAAAAGCTTAAAGCAGAATTCTATTTGTTGGTAATGACCACTTGTGACGGCCGCTATACTTTTCACACAAAAAAAAATACTATCACGTGTTGCCG